>JASANE010026642.1:0-20489 GCA_030248225.1 Trileptium ribeirensis
TTTGTGAATCTTGTCATACGAAGCATAATATCAAAAATATCTAATATTAATTTCAGTACGCCATAGAAGTAGGCTTTGGATTGATAATATTATAGGTGAAATTATTGACCCAGTTTATCGCATATTGTACGTCTGCGAGTACGCTATTGTGAGTTTGTTCGGCCAAAAATCTCTATGGTACCGAGCAGCACCTACGGAATGGCTTAGTGGCCAGTGTACGAGGCTAGCAGGCTAACATTTCATGTATAGCTACACGACGCAATAGTTTTTTTTTGCATTATATAACATACGCATTAATTCACACATGGAAGGTTTAAATAAACTGTACTTCATTTCAAGGCATCCCGTTAGCCTATTTAAGCTAAATTCTCACAGCGTGAACATTGGTGTTTGTATGTGAGACATTTCAAACATTTAGTATTTAAATTCAGTGTCATATCGAAGCTGAACTTGTAAATAATGAATAATTTTACCGATGTCGTTGATGATTACTGGGCTGCTCCAGCTTCTCATTCAACTTCAGCAAATATCAAATTTTTATTTGCTCTGAGATACAGTGACTCGGTGAAATAGTTCCCGTATTTCTTAGTTCTATACTTGATCATTTAATAGACCTGTTTATTTCTTTAAAATACATATATCCAGTTAATTAGTTGGAGTAGCTTGCGAAAGAGATTTACACATGTGCATGAATTGAAATATCAAAAAGCTGCATTTTACACTAGAATGGTATTTATATCTCAGAACAAAGCGGTTGGCAAACAACTGCGGTTATAACAGTTTCGAAGTTTGAATGTGGCCTGCCTAGCATATAAACCCTATGGATCAATCAGGCAACAATCGTTAAGGCTCAGCACAAAAATATATATTATCTTTTATCTGCAACATTTAAAATTTCATACGTATTTAGTGGAATCAGTATTAAATAGGAAATAATTTTTATTTGTCCTACAAATTATACGCAATGTTAGTCTTGGAAAATAAACATAAATCCCTAAAAGGCTTCTGTATCAAATACAGTTGCTCGGATTAGGTAGACTTACCACATATAATCCTCATAAATGCCACCAAGACTCTTACATAAAATCGTATAAATTAACGGCGTCTAAATCATGCGTGCGTGACTTTAATACTCTCTTGAATGCATCGTACCGAAATCGCGTAGGTTGATGTTTACTACAGCTGTGACGAACAAGCTAGTACAACTTCTGCTACCCTCGGCCATGTAGTCTCTTTTATTTTTTGTTGGTACATTAGGCATAAATATCGGTGATGAATTAGTTCAGAAAGCCATTCTACCTACGTTAGTAAGCATTTACATTGTGGTTCGTGTTTGAAATACAGGCTCTTAGGCTGTGACAAGTTGCGAAAACATCTTTAGCTAAATAATAATATACAATAATAATAGTGAGTACTTCTCAGCTGTGATTATTCTCATAAAGCTAGACAGCTAACAGCGAACGCCGTGTTTCAACTCCAAGTTCCCTGTGTTTTTCGTTGTATTCGAACGATACTGCATCGTTCTACGAATTTGTTTAGCTTGAGCAGAATATTAGTCTTAAAGGTAATATTAAATGTTCAGCTTCAAATACCGGAGATTGTCGCGGCAGAACTAGAAGCTTAGCTGGGACTGTTGGCTGTTCTTTAGATCGATTGTATCTGCTATCCTGTTCAAACCGTTAACAATAATTAGGCAATGACACGTTTTGTGGATAGAAAACGTTTATTAACTTTAAACCGAGTCGGATATTTATTGCGAAGATGTCGGTGACATAACCTGCGTTTAGTGTCGTTTTGGCCAGAGAAATGTTTTTGCCCCTATATAATTTGTGACAATAGTATACGTCCGTCATATGTTATACTTATGCATGTACTGCGAAAACATGAGCATTAGAAGAGATAGCAAGTTAAATTACCTACCACACAGGAGTTATAAAAAATTTGCAAAGAAATTTTGACCCATAGAACTTTTGTCAATATTATATTCTAGTTTAGATGCTGTTAGGATAATATCAATTCTATGATCACGCAACCTATAGGAATATGTATTGTAAAAGTTTTAACCAAATACCTAAACATTTACGAGTTATAGGAGGCAATATTTAATCACCACGACGATTTGTACCGAAATTCAAATTTCGGTGCGCCTATTATATAATGAATGGGGTTATTTTCGTCATGTTATACTAAGCAAAACAAAACTGCAAAAAATACATAACAAGTTTGTGGGACTAAATGTCCTCACGATATAGTATGCCCGAAATTTGTTACATGCTGCAGTTTCTAGCGTAGGTTTAATGTGGCTACATTTTCTTGGACGCATCGCATAATGAATTTTTTAGATAGATTGATTTGAAAAATTCAATATTCAAATTAGTTCCACATTTTCGTTTTATCGAAAACGTACATACTATTGATAATATGAGATCCACCAACTTTAACAAAACATATACGATTTCAAAAGTGCCCGGATTGGGTTTAATTTCTGTTTTTGTGAAAAATTTGGCACTGTTTTCAAAACTAGATCCAGCGCCTGATTTTTCGGTAAAACGTTATGCTCAGTTTAAGGGAAAAAGTTACCATGACCAATACTGAAAAATTACATATATATTTAGTCATTGCAATAACTTAGTTATTTTCTGAGCGGTACGTGCTTTTTATATAATACTAATGCCATGTAGCAGCTATGAAAAGAAATAGTAAGCTCGCGCTTACTAAATATAGGACTCTAGCTCTATGAATGTGCTTGCCCGAAGGTGACTCTTCTACAGCTGAAATTGGCAATTAACATTATTTATATGCTGCCGCATATCCATAGTATAAACTTTTTGTTAACGAGGATTGAGCTCGGCTTTTTACAAAATAATATAATAGTCATCTATATGAGGATTTTGGTCAACGGTGATAATTCATGAAAAATTTACGAAGCAATTAACATTGATATAAAAACTACCGCGGGGTCCAAAAACTGCTTTTGTGTTGTATATTATTACTCTCTACGTGATATCGTCGTGTTCATAAGGAATTGAAAATTAAAAATTAAACTCATTTGAAAAGCACAATTATAGTGTTTTCTGGGCAGTGAAAGTCTCCAACAAAAATAACAACGAAAAGCATAGTTGGGCATGCTTAAGAGGAAAACATCATTTTGGTTGGTTTTTTGTTTTAGGCGCGATCCTACTTCAGAAAAAATGAAAGCAACTTTCCGCTTTACGTAGCATGAAATCAGCGCAAATAAGTACTATGTTATAAAATTGTTCCCAAAAATATTAGATGTGCTAGTTATACTGCTTTTAGTCATTTTTTAAAAATTTTCCATGTATATTATTTTATAGGTATATATCAATTTCGCTTTATAATTGTTGATATATGGCACAACCAGTTATGAAAGCATATTAACAGTTACTTTCTATGAAAGAAATTCCTGTTCACCTAGGTTGTGTTCTAAAGTTTAAAATCATTTTGATTTCATTTGGTTCATTAGCTTGATTGCTACCTAATAACACAAGCAGCTTGTGTACAAGCTAATTTATCATTTTGGCCTTTTCAATTTTATAACGACGAGGAAATCAGGCTCCGATACTGGTGTTCTGTTATAGGTGAAACCCAAACGGGGCTGGAGCAAAACATTGCATACCCTATTAACTGTTCTAAAGGGAAGAGATGTCATAGATCTATTTAATAAGCCGTAAAATGCCAATATTGACAAGGCAGCTAGTGAGGGAATATTAGGTGTAGGAAGTTTGAAATTCGGAGTAGTGCATCGCTGAATTACCCATGAAATTACTACACTCGCTTTGTGCATGATTTGATTATGCCTGTCAGCTGTAACAATTTGTTTTAGTCTGAGAATTTATGCTTCAGTAATTCAGAATATTTGCCTAATAAAATGATTGACGCGTTTTTCAAAATATTTTAAATTCTATAGCGGTACAAATTTTTTTGAATCGTAGAGAAGCGTCAAGTATTGGATACGTGAACACTATGTTGTACATATTGGCTTAAAATATAAATTATTGAGAGCATTAAATGTAAAAGCAGAAAGTCAAGTTTAGAAACTGGGCGAAATAAGTATAGCCATTTCTAAGACACAAACTATAATGCCTAGATTCCCAACTATTTTGTTTTGAAAACTGGTCACCCTACACCATCATCCCACCTTAAAGTTATGTCATCAGATAAATCCTACATCCATCCCGTCTATGAAATTATGCCGTTATAGCAGAAAATATATGAAATAAACCTGGAAAAGGGTTCTACTTTGATATATTTCAAGTTTACTGCCATACTGGGCTGAATTCTATTTCTCTACGAAACTATATGTATGAAAACTCGCCACACTTGCTGAAATCATCCGACTTAAAATTGCTGATAATAAGCGTTAAACTGCATGTAAACCTAGTCTCGTTTTAGCTTAACAAGGGGTTTAATCGTTTCTAACTAATCTAGGAAGTGCGAAAGAAACACGAATACGAGAAACGTTAGTAGTATGGAATGATCAGAATAATTGAGGCATCGATGGCTATTTTTCTCATGATATTTGTTATTAAATTTTTGTCAATTTACACACTCTGTGGATAAAGATCGCTAAAAACCTAGTTTTCATGATAAAAACGTATATAAAAAATTAGTGCTAAAATTTGGTTCAGAATCAAGGACAAATATTTGGGTTTCGTAAAACACCAGCTCAAAATTGGGAGCTTCTAAAGCGATAAAATAAATATTTGAGTTATATACGGTATATAAAGAAAAATAAATTATGAATACAAGATAAGGGAAGAATTCATTGCTTGATGCTTAATATAAATATTGCTTTATTTCAGTCGGGTTTAAATATTTTGCATGAGGGTTCAGAGTAACCTTGTTATATCAGTATAACAAAAATTGTGCTAACAAACGGCTCAAATAACAGCGAATTTTACAATTATTGTAATCGCAGCTTACAGCTCCTTGTTATCTTGGATTATGAGGTAAGTTTGATTTTGATACATATATTGTTGACAACTTTTTATCCCGCATAGTTACAATCGTAATATTAATTGCGAAATATCAGCTGCTACAATGGATAAATATTTAGAAGGTTATTGCGGAACCAAATGTCAGCACAAAACGATCATTTAACTTATCCCCCACAATATTGGAATAGCGGGCCTTGGGAGGAAGCAGGCACCACAGATTGTTGTTTCAGGAGTAGGCATAAACATAAAGGACCATAAATTTTGGGGGTTGGTTCCCGGTCTGAATATGTTTCAATGCTCTTGAGTTGTGCTTGAATAATTTTAATTACCAAATTTATTTATTTATTTTATATATCACCGCACATAAGCCTGCAATTCTATTTAAGTAAGTTTTGAGATATGATGACAAAATGGTTCCATTATTGGTATTGTGATGCTCGTATGCGCTATTATGAAGATAATATCTGCGCCAAAAATATAATTTCCATAATGAATTGTAAAAACAATAAAAATGTATTTAACTGTTTCCAATTGCTGATATTATAAGCTGCAGTAAACAGTCTAAATAACTGCTACGATTTTAATCTACGTAAAGTGTTGAAATTTCTCTAAAACTTTCAAAATTTCCTTTTTCTAATTTCAAATTTTTTGTAAACTTCTAGATTATTCTCCAGGTAAAAACTCCTTAATTTGCCAAAATTTCCCCGTTTAGCAAATTTTGTGTCTGATTGCAATGTGTTAATTCAGTCTCCTCGAATATGCAGTCTTAAACTTTGTTAAAAAAATAAAGGTATTTGCAATAACTCAACTATGTAATTCGTTTTTCTTAACATATAAGTATCTTAAATTGAGAAAATGGCTATAAATAGTAAGAAATCGCTTATTAAAAATGATAAATTGACTTTTTTGTTAAATAAATTGGCTACAATTGATCTATTGACAGAAATTGTCTAGAAATTGGAAATACAAGTACTCGTCAAGGTTATGTAAAATAAATGTGAAACAAAAATCAATTTAGCCTAAAATAGTCAATATACGACTTTCTTTTTTCACTACATCAAATGTATCTTTTGGTTACAACATTCAAGAAATGGAAATATACAAACTTAGGCTCACATAGGCATTAAAGAGATGAAAGAAAAACGACGAAGAAATTTTGGTTGATTTTATCAGTAATGACCCGTAAGTTTAGGTTAAGACGCTTAACCGACCATTACCCTGCAACCTTCGGTGCCCGGTGCACTTCCCACATTAATTTCGTTGAAGCACCTAACCTCGTAGTCGGCACTTGTTTTTGTTGTATATGCTGAAGAGGGTTTATTGTTATTATTACTGAGAGTTTGATGCTTGGACTCGATGCATTAATTACGTTGAAGCACCTAACCTCGTAGTCGGCGCTTGTTTTTGTTGTATATGCTGAAGAATGTTTATTATTATTATTATTACTGCAGGTTTGATGCTTCGACTCGATGCATTAATTACGTTGAAACCCCTATCCTCGTAGTCGGCGCTTGTTTTTGTTGTATATGCTGAAGAGGGTTTATTATTATTATTACTGGAAGTTTGATGTTTGGACTCAACAGATGTTGCGCAATAAAGGTTTATGTTGTCAACATAAGTTTTATTTTATATCGCTAATGTACTGGGTGTCCGTAAAACTTTTATAACTGCCAACTAATGGCATATGTCATTTGAAATGTTCGAAATGCTTTGTTTTACGCATTTCAGGAAAATTTAAATGGACTAACAAGCAATGGCCTTCCTCAACGAACGGTCCAAGTAGATTTCACATTTATTGTCAATAGAAAGAATATCTTTACTGAAAGTATTCAGGCGAAGTTTATAACTTTATCCAAGCACCAGGAACTAGGATTATCTTATATTGTATCTCAGAGGTACATTTGACCAACAAGCTATTGAACACAATAAATAATAATAGTGATAAGATTTTAATAGGGTCAAGGACATTGGTCCTCAATAAGACTAATACTATCCCCTCGAGACCCCGGCGACCCCCTGGAACCTCGGACCCATATAAGCAAGTAGCTAACAGTAGAGCGGTAATCATTGTGGTGCATTGGCGCTCTAACCGTGAAACTAATACAAAACTAACTAGCTTTTAGAGATATCATTTGTCGAGTTGGCCTTTTTGGTAAACAAAGTTTTTAGCAGCACGCTTTACTGATTGAAAAGAACATAAAATATTTTTTGACACATCCTTCTCGAATATTTTAAAACATGACAGTAAAACCTTCCAAATCACGAACGACTGCGATATAAAGTTGTTTAGAAAAGGAAATGCTCTTTATTTCCATTCATTTTCCACTGACTTACAGAGTGTAAAAAATTGTCTTAGCATGTCGAAATCATGTGCTGAACAGAAATTTTTTAGTCTTTCACTAGGGTAAAATACATTGCAAGAAGTGTGCAACATACAACTGCTTAGTTCGGCTGATATTTAAACTCAATAGGATTATAGTAAAGCACTTTATTAGAAGTTGAACTGGACAACATGCAAATACACTACGTAAAATTCGTGATCCACAATAAAACTAGAAAAGAATTACACAGCGTGACTACAAAGCTTCAACTGCCAATAAGTTAACAAATAGTTAAGCCAACTTCACGACTGATTTGGAAATGACGTTATGATAGCTAAAAACAACTAGATATATTGACGCGACACGAATAATAATGGGTCAGTTACAGTGGTTTTCTGCGTCCTGCAGGCTCATTAATTTTTGGAAATTGACATATAATATAGCGCAACCAAAAACTGGTTATACATATATTTTATCGTACAGTTCGCTAAAAATTATCGATTACAGTGAAATCGACAGCAGTCTTTTTATTTTTCAGCATCGTGGCGTAAGACAATATTACCAGATATTTCCCTTAAACCGCTGCACTATGACCATATCCAAGGGATTGTGGAGCGGTTTTGGCAAAAAATCTGACGACAACGGTGACAACGGTAGCAAAAAGCAGAAAAAGGGTGAAAGTAGCCACGTTGACTACGTTGACAAATCCGCGGAATCTGCAGCGTCGGCACTCACAGCGCCCTACTACTACGGTATCAAATCTTATGTCCATCAATTTTACGAACGTCGCTCGCCGAGCGTTGACGACGAAAACGGTGACGGAGGAGAACATGGAGGTGGTCTGTTTTCATCGGGAAAGAAGAATCGACGAAGTCATGTTTTTGTCTATACTTGTAGAGCAGCTGTAGTTATCGGAGTTGCGTTGCTTGCTTTCGGTGCAATCGCTATCGCTGTCGGATATATGTGGCCAACCCCACCAGCGATCGCGCATATCATTGTTGTAAAGCAACAACACGTCGAAATACCGCGGTACCAAGGCGGTGGGATAGATCAACAACAGCAACAACAAAGAATTGGACTCGCTCCGGCTGAACAAACCATCAACGTAGACCTCTCTAGCTTGGAAACTGCACACACGCTTCGGGCTTGGAAAATAGTTGGTCTGCTTGCATTCGCAATAGGTGGTACGATTGTTGCTACATCTCTAATGATTCCTGTTTGTTGTCGGACAAAGTGGGAGAATGCTTTGCTATACGAAGGTCTCAGCGGTCCAGCGTCTCGCATTTATCCTAAAATAAGTTGCAGCGGAGACCGTGCTGACGAGACCATTGGAGCGATGAGTAGTGCATCGATGCATAAAATTCCGGTTAGCGGTGAAGTTAAATCCGTTCAACCTGATAGAGAAGAAAGCGATGGTAAATCGGTTGTGACATCTGCACAGTCAGTTAAGAAGGCCGACGATAAAGATCTACTATTAGACGACTAGCACAAATTATGGAACAAATAACATAAGTCAATTAAAGAATCTTTAAGTAATCCAATTAGAAATACAAGCACAGTTTTCGTTTTTCCTGCTTACTTTTTGCTGTTAATCTTCCAAGTATATTGTGGACAAAGTTTATTTATAGTTCAAGTAATTTATAGTTGAAAGCTCTTAAATTATTATGATGTAAACGACAGTAAAATTATCATAAAATAGCGTTAGTTTTATTAATAAATTATTTCAAATTCATGTAAGTTAAAATGTACTAACATACCACAAGTTTCGTGCTGAGACCCTTATCAACATGATTATTTAAGTGACTAAAACCCAAGTTCACAATTCTTATATCATGATTCCAGGACTAATTAAGTGAACCACTTTGTTAATAAAACTTGTCCCTCAAAATTAATTCTTAGACTTCATATTTTTAATGTGGCTGCTGTTCTTACGGGTGTCGAAATGACATGTTTTGTGTTGCCTTTTAAAGCATCTGGCCACAAACATTGTTGATTGATAACGACCATGATTTTTATCTCCCAACGTTTTTCGTCTGAGGATTGTTGGTAACTCGTGTGAGATTAAAATACTCAGATTTAATATAAGTTATACAGATTTGGTGTTCGATAGGTTTTCGTAAGAGACAGTGGGAATTGCCCATCCTAAGACTGGGACCATTTTAAACTATATTTACCATGATGCTCAAGTTCGGAACCCTGTTCCCCAGCGACGCCACCCGTTCCCTATCCCTTTCCGATCGGAAATTTTTGCACTTATGAGCAACATTACAAAAATTTTGAGGAAACATTAGGGAAATTGGGCACATCATGAGGAAAAATTAGGGTGACTACGGAAAAATTTTGATCATTCCCCTGATCTATTTCCTCGCCCGCATACCCCGTCCGCCGTAATCATATACTACACTTAAGCCAACGGTCCTTGCAAACCTATGTCTTGGACTATCATTAATTAAAACCTTTAGCAAGATATATAAAAAAACAAAGTTTCAAGTTAATATCGCAAACCTGTGAACCAAGTGACATCAAACAGTTTAAATACTTAATTTCATGCCATTTCCAGAAGAGGGATAAATCATAAAAAATTATTTGTAGATCATAACTGGATCTGGCTATAAAATATAATGATATTCTAACATACGTACCAAAGCAGGGGGTCTGAAGGCTACCCCTGAAGCCTCGGATCCCCGAGGCCCTCCTCTAGAGAAAAAATGGGTCGCCAAATGTTTCCAGCACTGCTCCCCTTCCCCGCCAACTCCGGCTATAAAACGACCACACAGCTTGGAGCGCAACATGTATGATATTCCCGGTCAACCGTTGTACACACAATATAACAACCACTCCGAGTCAGTGCCGCCTCTCCATCAACCGCGCCAGGTTAAGCTGGCAGTGATTGATTAATATAACACAGGTATCACAGCATTATGTACAAATTATATCCATAGGTAGTAAATCTTGGTGCAGAGCTAGCACTAAGAGTGTACAGCAAACAATTCAAACCAACATCTAAAAGCAACAGTTTCCCGCAAAGGTGCTTAACTATAACTCGGTTGCTTGTACCATGGTATAAACAACAATTTTATTGCGTACTGCTCTGGCACTTTGTTTTGAAAATATAAACAAAAGCCAAACTTTTTAGAAATTTTGGCCGTAGTTTACAGATGAGCTAGTAAAAATCATCTTCTTGGCGCAGAGCTAGCACTAAAATTACACATTAATCTAAAATTGTACATCAAACAAATCAAAGCAAATTTTAAAAGCAACAGTTTCCCGCGAGGGTGCTTATCTACGACTCGGTTGCTGGTAGGATTGCATAAACATCAAATATTACGTACTCATCCGACACTTTGTTCTGAAAATAAAAACAAAATTCAATTTTTTTGAAATTTTCGCCGTAGTTTACAGATGAGCTAGTTATCATCTTCTGCAAGACGTAGTTTTGCTTAGACAGGCAACGCCGCCGCGTTTGATCGGGAATAAATATTCTATTTTCCTCAAAAGTTTTAGTCTATTCAAAAGTTTATTATATTTTGAAGCTAGCATGATTGTTTGGAATATCAGAAAATGTCGACAAAGGTGGTGTTCGTACCCACGACCTTAGGATTTACCGGCCTCTACTCTTAGCCGCCATTGAGCTGCTCAGCCGACATTTTGTTTAATTCCAAACAACGATATAAACCGGACTACTACCGTGAGACTCTCCACCTTAATTCAACCAACGTGGAGTTATCCAGAAGGTAAAACAATAAAAAACTGCAATCAATTTTAAAGAAGATAGATCAGATAAAATTATTCGAGATTTCAAATGCGAAATAAATTTTACCCTAGCTTTTGCCGTTTTCATAGTATTATGTCAAATCAAAATTTTGGTTTTACGACTTAATGTGCTAAACGGAACTTTTTTTTCATAAAAGCATAAAACGGGTCTTAGAACATAAAATGTGCGCCAACAAAAAATTCTTTATCAACGAGTGCATTTTAATAGAAAACAATATGCGCCTGAAATAACTTTACTGTATTACGGCGGCGCAAAAATTTATATGTTCTTTTACTATGGGACGCAGAGAAAGCATATCAGAAATTATTTTTGGAACTGCTTATCCGTTCTTTTACTGAGAGACGCAGAAAAAACATGCCAGAATTTATCTTTTTGTCCTGATTATCCGTTCTTTTTACTGAGGGACGCAGAGAAAACATACCAATAGTTATGTTTCAGTGCTGCTCATCCGTTGTTTTACTAAAGGGACGCAGAGAAAACATACCACAATTTATCTTTTAATTCTGCTTATCTGTTCTTTTTAATGAAGGACGCAGAGCAAACATACCAATAGTTATGTTTCAGTACTCCTTATCCGTTCATTTACTAAGAGACGCAGAGAAAACATGTCAGAATTTATCTTTCTGTCCTGATTATCCGTTCTTTTTACTGAGGGACGCAGACAGAACATACCAATAGTTATGTTTCAGTACTCCTTATCCGTTCATTTACTAAGAGACGCAGAGAAAACATGTCAGAATTTATCTTTCTGTCCTGATTATCCGTTCTTTTTACTGAGGGACGCAGACAGAACATACCAATAGTTATGTTTCAATACTCCTTATCCGTTCTTTTACTGAGCGATGCAGAGAAAACATGCCAGAATTTATCCTTTAGTTATGCTTATCTATTCTTTTTAACGAATGACGCAGAGAAAACTTACCAATAGTTATTTTTAGTACTGCCTATCCGTTCTTTTACTGAGTGACGCAAATAAAACATACCAATAGTTATCTTTCAGTACTGCTTATGTGCTCTTTTTAATAAGGGTCACAGAGAAAACATACTAATAGTTATCTTTTAGCACTGCTTATCCGTTCTTTTACTGAGGGACGCAGAGAAAACATATTAGAATGCATCTTTTAGTGCTGCTTATCCGTTCTTTTTTTGCGGACTGCATAGACAATACCAGAATTTTTCTTTTAGTACTGTTTAGCCGTTCTTTTACTGATGAAAGCAGATGAAACATACCAGAATTTATCTTTTAGCACAGCTTATCCGTTCTTTTACTTGGGGACGCAGAGAAAACAAATCAGAATGCATCTTTTAGTGCTGCTTATCCGTTCTTTTACTGAGAGACGCGGAGAAAACATATCAGAATGCATCTTTTAGTGCTGCTTATCCGTTCTTTTACTGATGAGCGAAGAGAAAGCATACCAGTATTTATCTTTTAGTGTCGCTTATCTGTTCTTTTACTGAGAGATGCGGAGAAGAAATTCCAGAATACATCTTTTGGAGCTGCTTACACGTTAGTTTGCTGGGAGGCGCAGAGAAAACATGCCATAATTTATATTTTAGTGCTTCTTATTCGTTCTTTTTATTGAGGGACGCAGAGAAAACTTATCAATAGTTATTTTTAGTGCTGCTTAGACGTTTTTTTACTGAGGGGCGCGGAGAAAACGTGCCTGAATTTATCTTTTAGTCGTGTTTATCTGCTCTTTTTACTAAGGGACCCAGAGAAAACATACCAGAATTTATCTTTTAGCACTGCTTATCCGTTCTTTTACTGAGGGCTGCATAGAAAAAATACCAGAATGTATCTTTTAGTACTGTTTATCCGTTCTTTACTGGGAGACGCAGAGAGAACAAACATACCAGAATTTATCTTTTGTTATTGCTTATTCATTCTTTTACTGAGGCACGCAGAGAAAACAATCCAGAATTTATATTTAGTATTGCTTATCCGTTCTTTTACTGAGGCACGCAGAGAAAACATGCCAGAATTTATCTTTTAGTACTGTTTATCCGTTCATTCACTGATGAAAGCAGAGTAAACATACCAGAATTTATCTTTTAGCACTGTTTATCCGTTCTTTTACTGAGGGACGCAGAGAAAACAAATCAGAATGCATCATTTAGTGCTGCTTATCCGTTCTTTTACTGAGAGACGCGGAGAAAACATATCAGAATGCATCTTTAAGTGCTGCTTATCCGTTCCTTTACTGATGAGCGAAGAGAAAGCATACCAGTATTTATCTTTTAGTGTCGCTTATCTGTTCTTTTACTGAGAGACGCGGAAAAGAAATTCCAGAATACATCTTTTGGAGCTGCTTACACGTTAGTTTGCTGGGAGGCGCAGAGAAAACATGCCATAATTTATATTTTAGTGCTTCTTATTCGTTCTTTTTATTGAGGGACGCAGAGAAAACTTATCAATAGTTATTTTTAGTGCAGCTTAGACGTTCTTATACTGAGGGGCGCGGAGAAAACGTGCCTGAATTTATCTTTTAGTCGTGTTTATCTGTTCTTTTTACTAAGGGACCCAGAGAAAACATATCAGAATTTATCTTTTAGCGCTGCTTATCCGTTCTTTTACTGAGGGACGAAGAGAAAACATATCAGAATGCATCTTTTAGCACTGCTTATCCGTTCTTTTACTGAGAGACGCGGAGAAGAAATTCCAGAATACATGTTTTGGAGCTGCTTACACGTTAGTTTGCTGGGAGGCGCAGAGAAAACATACCACAATTTATCTTTTAGTTCTGCTTATCTGTTCTTTTTAATGAAGGCGCGCAGAAAACATACCAATAGTTATGTTTCAGTACTCCTTATCCGTTCATTTACTGAGAGACGCAGAGAACACATGCCACAATTTATCTTTTTGTTTTGATTATCCGTTCTTTTTACTGAGGCACGCAGAGAAAACATACCAATAGTTATTTTTCAGTACTGCTTATCCGTTGTATTACTAAAGGGACGCAGAGAAAACATACCACAATTTATCTTTTAGTTCTGCTTATTTATATTTTTTACTGGGGGACGCAAAGAAACCATACCAATAGCTATCTTTTAGTACCGCTTATCCGCTTCTTTACTGAGAGACACAGATAAAACATGCCAAGATTTGTAATTTAGTCCTGCTTATCCTTTCTTTTTACTGAGGGATGCAGACAAAACATACCAATAGTTATGTTTCAATACTCCTTATCCGTTATTTTACTGAGAGATGCAGAAAAACATTCCAGAATTTATCTTTTAGTTATGCTTATCTGTTTTTAATGAAGGACGCAGAGAAAACTTACCAATAGTTATTTTTAGTACTGCTTACCCGTTCTTTTACTGAGGGACGCAGAGAAAACATATCAGAATGCATCTTTTAGTGCTGCTTATCCGTTCTTTTACTGATGAGCAAAGAGAAAGCATACCAGTATTTATGTTTTAGTGTCGCTTATCTGTTCTTTTACTGAGAGACGCGGAGAAGAGATTCCAGAATACATCTTTTGGAGCTGCTTACACGTTAGTTTGCTGGGAAGCGCAGAGAAAACATGCCATAATTTATATTTTAGTGCTTCTTATTCGTTCTTTTTATTGAGGGACGCAGAGAAAACTTATCAATAGTTATTTTTAGTGCTGCTTAGACGTTCTTTTACTGAGGGGCGCGGAGAAAACATGCCTGAATTTATCTTTTAGTCCTGTTTATCTGTTCTTTTTACTAAGGGACCCAGAGAAAACATACCAATAGTTATCTTTTAGCACTGCTTACCCGTTGTTTTACTGAGGGCTGTATAGAAAAAATACCAGAATGTATCTTTTAGTACTGTTTATTCGTTCTTTACTGAGAGACGCAGAGAGAACAAACATACCAGAATTTATCTTTTGTTATTGCTTATTCATTCTTGTACTGAGGCACGCAGAGAAAACAATCCAGAATTTATATTTAGTATTGCTTATCCGTTCTTTTACTGAGGCACGCAGAGAAAACATGCCAGAATTTATCTTTTAGTGCTGTTTATCCATTCATTCACTGAGGAAGCAAAGAAAACATATCAGAATTTATCTTTTAGAATTGACATCCGATTTTCACTGAGGGAAGCAGAGAAAACACACCAGAATTTTTATCTTTTAGTACTGCTTATCCGTTATTTTACTGTCGGACACAGAGAAAACATGCCAGAATTTATCTTTTAATTTTGCTTATCCATTCTTTTTACTGAGGCAGCAGAAAAAACATACCAGAATGTATCTTTTAGTACTGTTTATCTGTTCTTTCACTGAGGGAAGCAGAGGAAACATACCAGCATTTATCTTTTAGCACTACTTATCCGTTCTTTTACTGAGGCACGGTAAGAAAATATATCAGAATGCATCTTTTAGTGCTGCTTATCCGTTCTTTTACTGAGAGACGCGGAGAAAAAAATCCAGAATACATCTTTTGGAGCTGCTTACACGTTAGTTTGCTGGGAGGCGCAGAGAAAACATGCCATAATTTATATTTTAGTGCTGCTTATCCGTTCTTTCTATTGAGGGACGCAGAGAAA
Organism: Trileptium ribeirensis; assembly: GCA_030248225.1. Taxonomy (NCBI): domain Eukaryota; kingdom Metazoa; phylum Nematoda; class Enoplea; order Enoplida; family Thoracostomopsidae; genus Trileptium; species Trileptium ribeirensis. The sequence continues at coordinate 15,572 of JASANE010026642.1, forward strand.
ACTTATCAACAGGTATTTTTAGTGCTGCTTATACTTTCTTTTACTGAGGGGCGCGGAGAAAACATGCCTGAATTTATCTTTTAGTCCTGTTTATCTGTTCTTTTTACTAAGGGACGCAGAAAAACATACCAATAGTTATCTTTTAGCACTGCTTACCAGTTCTTTTACTGAGCGCTGCATAGAAAAAATACCAGAATTTAACTTTTAGTACTGTTTATCCGTTCATTCACTGAGGAGGCAAAGAAAACATATCAGAATTTATCTTTTAGAATTGGTATCCGTTTTTCACTGAGGGACGCAGAGAAAACACACCAGAATTTATCTTTTAGTACTGCTTATCCGTTATTTCACTGTCGGACACAGAGAAAACATGCCAGAATTTATCTTTTAGTTTTGCTTATCTATTCTTGCTTCTGAGGTCGCAGAGAAAACATACCAGAATTTATCTTTTAGCAATGTTTATCCGTTCTTTCACCGAGGGAAGCAGAGGAAACATACCAGCATTTATCTTTTAGCACTGCTTATCCGTTCGTTTACTGAGGGACGCAGATAAAACAGCAGAATGCATTTTTTAGTGCTGCTTATCCGTTCTTTTACTGATGGGCGAAGAGAAAGCATGCCAGTATTTATCTTTTAGTGTCGCTTATCCGTTCTTTTACCGAGGGACGCGGAGAATATATTCTAGAATACGTCTTTTGGAGCTGCTTAAACGTCAGTTTGCTGAGAGGCGCAGAGAAAACATGCCAGAATTTATCTTTTAGTTTTGCTTATCCGTTCTTTTTACTGAGGCCGCAGAAAAGCATGCCACAATTTATCTTTTGGTACTGCTTATCTGTTGTTTTATTGAGGGACTCAGAGAAAAAATACCAATATTTATCTTTCAGTACTACTTATCCGTTCTTTTACTGAGGGAGACAGAGAAACATACCAGAATGTATCTTTTAGTACTGCTTATCCGTTCTTTAGTGAGGGACGCAGAGAGAACAAACATACCAGAATTTATCTTTTGTTATTGCTTATCCATCCTTTTACTGAGGCACGCAGAAAAAACATACCAGAATTTATCTTTTAGTATTGGTTATCCATTCTCTTACTGAGGCACGCAGAGAAAACATACCCGAATTGATCTTTTACTGTTGCTTATCCGTTCTCTTACTGAGGCACGCAGAGAAAACATACCAGAATTTATCTTTTAGTATTGCTTATCCGTTCTCTTACTGAGGAACGCAGAGAAAACATACCAGAATTGATATTTTAGTGTTACTTATCCGTTCTCTTACTGAGGCACGTACAGAAAACATACCAGAATTTATCTTTTAGTATTGCTTATCTGTTCTCTTACTGAGGCACGCAGAGAAAACATACAAGAATTTATGTTTTGGTATTGTTTATCCGTTCTTTTACTGAGGGAGACAGAGAAACATACCAGAATGTATCTTTTAGTACTGCTTATCCGTTCTTTAGTGAGGGACGCAGAGAGAACAAACATACCAGAATTTATCTTTTAGTATTGCTTATCCATTCTCTTACTGAGGCACGCAGAGAAAACATACCCGAATTGATCTTTTACTGTTGCTTATCCATTCTCTTACTGAGGCACGCAGAGAAAACATACCCGAATTGATCTTTTACTGTTGCTTATCCGTCCTCTTACTGAGGCACGCAGAGAAAACATACCAGAATTTATCTTTTAGTATTGCTTATCCGTTCTCTTACTGAGGAACGCAGAGAAAACATACCAGAATTGATATTTTAGTGTTACTTATCTGTTCTTTTACTGAGGCACGCAAAGAAAACATACCACGCTTCTAGGGTTATTTTTGTTTTATTTGTTATTGTTGCTGTCGCCTTTGAAAAATATACCAAAACCAAGCTGAGTATTAATTTCTCTGAAAAATGAATCTTCTAGCAGAATTTTCTTTCATTGATAAACGCAGTGCTCACAAATTAAGCTGTTTTTGTGAAATCTATCTAAATCTTACGCCTTTTAGTGGTCAAACTGGTATAGTGTTAAACTTTGATCAAAATATTTTCATTTATTATTTTGTTCGTAATTTTTCAGTAACTGGTACAGTTAGGGCACCTGTTGGTTGAGAGCTGTCTGTTTATGTACTGCTAACAGTACTTTTGTATTTTAATTGTGTATTTTGCTTTTCTTAAAGAAAAATTATTAAAAATCTAGTTTGTTTAGATTTATGTCTAAATGTTAGCGTTTCAATGTAACTGTATTCTGATTGATAGTTTTCGGAGAATTTTTTAATTAGATACGGATGTACCGGGCCTGAAAATATAGGCTCGTTCTTGCCTCTATCATGTAGTATGGAATGACCATAATCTAGCATAATTTCGCAATTGATAATTGCTTTAGGTACACTATGCAATTGCAGTTGTGTTTAACGTGATTTGATCTAACATTTCTAAATTATCCGACATTCCAACGGGTTATGGTTTGAACTGTCTGGCTTTCTAAAATTTTTATATTGACTTGAAAACACATAATTTGTCGCTCTTTTGGTATTTCGAACTTGCAAATTTTTCGGCACTTGTAAACCTGTAATAGGTATATATTTGCAAAAAAATTAACTACTTTACATTCAGTTTTTTTACCATTTGGAAAGCGATTTGTATATCAATTATACGGCGTAAAAAAGAGACAACTTTTGAATATATACAACTATAAGGTACTTATTTAACGAAATTGTCAAATCTTAATCAACTAGCTAACATCACGGTTAAAAGATATTACGTCAGCAGCATATCGTTATCGCATTTATCTCTATGAATATAAAACACACGTACTTGTATGGAAATGCGCCAATCACCGTTCATTTGTGTTTTAACTGTATTGTAATAGTAAGACTGTCTTGAGCTAATAATGTTATGTTGCTAATAGAGACCAAAGTTTCAATTAAGCTATTGTATGCAGTATATAATTTCGACCAACCACAGTTTACAACAATGTGAATACAATCTATGTAAGCTATTGTTTTAGCCGTACCTAGGGTTGCTTTTCGGCTTGTTCTTGCGGCCAGCCATGTTAACTGTTTATATTAGGGCTGATTGATTTTCTGCTGTGTGGGTCATATACCGCATTATTAGCCTGCTTATATAATATCGTCTGGCAAAATGATTTACAATATCTGGATGCTGCGTTGAGACCGTTATGTTATCAACTTTAATTCGTTTTTCTATGGTTGTTATACTGCTTTATGGAAAGTGATATTAATATGAAGTTGTTGGTTTCTTGATTTGTTTTTTGAAAGTCGCGGCATAATAACTATAATACTGTTGCCAGAGAAAACACATGAATTAAAACAAATAGCTCACATAGTACGCTGAAAATCAAGATCTTCAGATTTGCCTTTTAGTGTTTCTGAAGTTCCTGAATATTTTTATTCAACATTTGCACAATTGTTATGAGGAGTTACATACGGCACGTCCTTCCTATCCATTTGGCTCGTAAACGTAATCCAAAAACAAATCGGCAGGATCAACGAGGTATTTCCGAGTAGCACAGGGCATTGTGTGAGCACGAAGCTTCAACTTCAGTTATGCTTAATGTCAAAGTCACAAACGGTTGTACAGTTTAAAGCAGTTACATTAATAATTCCTCGAAGTTATAGATAGTCTAACTGAGGTATAGCATAATGTTCATCAGTAACCTGGTAAATATATACCAAGCGTAAAATGGTTTATATCGCTTTACGCTTAAATGGATCCACTTTATCAGACTGGCTCTTGCTGACTTGGGCAGAGAACGGTACGCAATATTCCAGTATTGGTCTAGTGTGCTGCAAGGTTTACTCGGCAGTAGCGGCTGAATGGGGTTTCGGTGGATTTTATTTGCTAAGATTCGAATAGACATAAAATTAACAGTTTTAACATGTCAAGGAAGACCCTCGTTTTGATTTCAAGTCACGAAGAAAATTAAAATTTCAAATACTTATGCTCGTGGCATCTGGTTTGAGAAAATATCCTTTAAACAGAACAGTTACCATCAGTCTCTAAGTTTTTGCATGGCGATGTGTCAGGAGAGCCAGTTTTTTAGAAGCACTGAATGAAAAATCTCAGTTTTTAGTCCATGGAGAGGTACTGTTAAGCCAGAAGTTATATTTAGAGTAGCGACGTTGGAGTCAGTGTGAATTAGAATTAAAGTGGTTTAACCGAAACACTCATTCCCAGCCATAGAAAAATCCTTAATCGGATAAGTAATATGTTGCTAAAATAGTAATTTTGGCAGCAACCATAGCACGTTACATTGTCGTAACCAAAACACAATGGCCGATTGTACGGAGGGATGTTGCAAAATACCTTGTTATTCGTCATCACTTGGGGCGTAAAAAAGAAGATCTAACCATAAAAGTTTGTCCAACACTATGGCAATAACTTATATAGCACCAAGAAGTGCATTAGGGAAAAGTATTATTTTTCCCTGCACTCATGCATAAGCCCGTCTTCAATGTCGCGGCGTTTTCGGCCTTATCCCCAGTTTCCTCGGGGTTTGCGAGAAGTGCCCCGATCCCCCAGTTTTCAGGGGTAGGGTAGCTGGGACCCTCAGTTTTTGTTTGGGCGAGGGGGTGGGTGAGGTTGCTCCCTCCCCGAAAAAGACCGAGGTTGAGCTACCCCTCGGAAACTGGGGGGTCAGGGCGTAAAGACACCCGGGAGAACTGGGGGGCTAGGCCAAGAACGCCTCGAACAGTCAAACACGGTTTTATATGTGAGTGCGAGGGAGTGTCATGACTTCTTTCCCAAATGCCACTCTTTCTAGTAGACATACTGAAGGGCATGCAGGGCGGATCTAGAAAGAGTAAGTCACGAAATTTTTTTCTTTTCTGGCTTCACCACGAGGTGTTGATATTCAGACATAGATACTCAACAAGAGCATAGATGTAACTGAACGAGGTAGGCCTAAACAACA
>JASANE010026646.1:0-25014 GCA_030248225.1 Trileptium ribeirensis
CGATGGTGTCTTGCCTCCCAGACTGGCGCAAGCGGGTAACGCACGCCCCTTCGGGGCGGTGCGGCAGAGGCACCGGGCCTGTGAAAAAGGAGAACGAAGTCGACGCAAGCCGAAATCAGATCAACCTCTCACAGGACGACGGAGTGGCCGGAACTCAGCCAAATTTCGGCACCTCCCTAAACATTTTAGTGGCGAGGGCCCTCTGTGGTCCGTCTCTGTCTTTTTTGGTAAAGGCGGCACCAGACATGTGACGTGTCCGGTGCGAATTCAACTGATGACGATACACCCCAACCTTGGCCCTACAAGAAGAGGGTGGCGACGATTGCGAAAAAACCCCGAAAAGAAAAAACAACGTAGACAACGACGATACGACAAACGAAGGAAAAAGCGTGACACACACCCAAAGCACGAATGACATAGCAGCAAAGATGTAACAGAAATTGTCACATGGAATCTCCAAGGCATCTAGTTACGCGAAAACAACAGAACACGTCTACGCCAAGCTGTTGAGTTTATTCAAAAAGAACATTGGCAAATTGTTTTTTGTCCGAAATACGGTCCGAACAAGAAGGGGTTTTATGGCTCGGACACGGCGATTTGACAACAGCAATCATCCACTCACACAAAACTGGCATCGCATTACACGGCGAGGCACTACAAGCATGGATCAAACGTGGTGAGAAAAGGTACCACTCGGCCAGAACAACAACTGTCACAATCGACGATTACCGCTTGGTGGTGGTGTACCAACCATTATGGTCATCGGGTATGGAAAATATAGATACCTACCGCCACAAGGTTGAACAAGTCGCAATGAGCCCAACAAAAGAAGTGCTTGTAATTGGCGGAGATCACAACTCCCAAATTGGTTGTGGTAGCCACACAGATTCTACCAGCGGCAAGTTCGGCTTATCCACACCGACCAATGCTGCCGGCCACGATCTTCTGCAATGCTGCAGGACAAACGATATAGCTTACGCAAACAGTTTCCTCGCCCACGGAAATCGTGGCACCTGGTTCAACAGGATGAGAGGCAAATGGTATGAGCTCGACGGCTTTATTGTAAAACAAAGCCAGCGACACAAGTTTTCAATGAAGATCTCCACGATAAATGAAACCTCTCTCCGACCACAAACCAAAGAGACTAATATGTAAGCGTAAGAAGAAAAAATGGCGTAGCGACACGACTCCCAATCCGCCCCCCATCCAATGGAAGAAGCTCGCCGACCTGCTGATACCAAGCTGCCTACAAGGAAGAGACTGAAAGGGCAATGGAAATCCGATACGATGAAACAAGCTCGAACAGCACAAACTGGAATCTGGTCACCGAAGTGACAGTAGCAGCTGCCCAAAGAGTGTGCGGTCGTCGGAAAAAATCAGTTGGGAACCCTTGGACGGTTGGAAAAGAAGCGGAACTGAGCAGAATGCACCAAACATTTGTGGAACTCATAAATCGCAGAAACCAACTGATGGAACAACAACCGAGACTACTTCGCACTACACGAAGAAGTAGCGAACTGGACTACGTCATCCGTGAACTCAAGCTAGCCAGACGAACGATGAAATCTAGCCTCTGCTCCTTGGAAAAATAATGGTGGCAAAAAATCATAGACGACTGTGCTTCAGCGAGCGCGGCAGGTAGAGTGGGTGACATGTACCGGATTTTACGAAAAATCGGTAGTAGTAACAACAGGGCCCCAACAACGACCAACATCAGTACAGCAGAGTTCAAGAGCCATTTCGAATCAATATTGGCGGAAAGGTATGAAGTGGAACCATCGCATCTACGTGCTATCCTTCAGAAAGTGAAAGATCTACACAACGACGAAACCAGCCGAATCCACAACGAAACCCTAAACATGCCGCCGAACGGCAATGAAATCGAAAGAGAAATGAAGGCCGTAAAAGACTCAGCACCAGGCATGGATGGCGTACGGATGGGATTTATAAGAAACGCGGGACGAGACGTAAAAAGTTGCGTGATAGAAACCGTCAAATTTATGTTCGTCAACCGTGCTCACAAATGGGAGGACTCACTCAAAGTTGGTCAAATCGTCCCGCTATACAAAAAGGTTGCCGGAACAACAAAGACAATTATAGAGGCGTTTGTCTCCTTGCAATTGGCAGCCGTATACTAGCGAGAATTATTGCTAGCACTCTGCGCAACTGGGCAGAAAACCTGAAACTCGTTGACGACAACCAATGCGGTTTCAGACGGGGCAGATCAACTGCAGACGCCACCCAGATCTTTGTACGAATCCAAGAAGACACTACCGACCTCAGAAAACGACTCCAAAAAACGACTCAATCATGGATGAAGACATTGCGCCAGCAGCTCGTCTGCTTGACTTACGAAAGGCGTATCCGCGGGTTAACAAACCCGCACTGTGGGAAATACTGAGGAAATATGGTCTTAATGTCGTATTCCTTAACACCATCATTGACCTGCACGAGACAACAGCCTATTGTCTGCGAGGAAAAGAATGTAACAGCGATCGCTGGTATCCTGAACGCGGACTTCGCGAAGGATGTCCGACATCTCCAGTGCTTTTCAACATATTGCATCAAGCAGTAATGCTGATAGCAGAACGCGAACGCAAACTCGCGGCAGCCGAGTCAAATGAAGAGGTCGGTATTTCATGGAGTTGTGTCAAAGGAAACGCCTTCCCCAGTAGTTCACTCGGGGAAATATACAACAGCGAAGCTACAACGTTTCAACTCACGCACTCCTTATTCGCTGACGATACGACAATCATTGGCAACAGCAAAGAGCTCGATTCTGGCGTGTCGAAAATAGTCCAAACAATGGAACAGTTCGAAGAACAAAATAACGAAACAAAAGAAGAACGTGTAGTTTTTGGACAGACGAAAGCGCTGACATTCGGATGCTAGGGTGGTGGCTGGGTCCGGAGAAAGACATCTCCAACAGATTGAAACGAGCGGGCGGTTTGTGGGGCAAAATCAAGAAACAACTAATGAACGCAAAATTGACAAAAAGGTCCAAGCACGTGTTGTCGAGGCCTGTGTCGAGAGTGCCTTATTATTCGACTGTGCCACCAGGACTTGGTATAAAGAAGACCTGAATACGCTACAAAGATGGGTCGACCGATGCTACCGACACATTTGGAGCAACAAACGCGGACCCCCACTAATACAGATGCAACATGAGAAAAAGAACATGCAAGACGTTAGATCCCAGCTCGGCATCAAAAGCATAAGATGGAAAGTAGAGAAGCGCTGCCTAGAACGGATTGCCACCTACTACGGATGGATGACTCACGTCAAACAAAGGTAGCAGTCTTTGGATGGCTGAGCGCTCTTGAGAAGCACACCAAAACTCCAGGAAAAAACGGAAAACCGTACTATTCTGAAAAAACTACTGAGAGAAGCGGATATCGACTGGACGGACGCTGGAAGGATACCAAGCGACCGAAGCCTGTGGAAAGCGACGATCAACAGACGCATGGAACACCTAGCCAAGTGGGAAAAACAGAACGGCAACTTATCGAACGAAGCTCCAATACCGAGAAACTTACATGAACGTGACCCTGATCCGCTGAAATGCAAGTGGCAAGACTGTGGACAAGTTTGCAAAAACAAAGCCGGTCTTGTTATACATCAACGTCAAATGCACGACAATAACCTCTGAAAATCGTTCTTATGTACTGATTGCAACTTACAGTTTAAATCAGAAAACACGCTCATTAACCACCGAAAAGCGTGCACCCGAACCCAGGTGTCAGATTCGGAACACAGACGATGTGAGAAATGCGGACGCGAGGTATCAAAAACGAATATAGCAAGACATCGACGAGCGCGCACTGCAGGAGAAGGCCGGGGTGGACCGAGGGGAGCCTCACGTGCCAACACGGTGACCGAGGCTCAGGTGTATCGTGTTGCCTACAAAATCTGTCCGAACTGTGGTAACCGTCAAGCAAAAACAAACATGGCGCGCCACAACCGAACATGTCAGGGATGGAGTGCGGAGGAGGGGCATGGCTCTCCGGAGCCGAACGCCCAATGATGATGATAATGGGTTTGTTGATGGCGGAGGGGACACCACTGGCCCGAGGAAAATGTTACAGAATTAAAACACATCAGAAAAAAAGACATCTGTCACCACCACCAGGGAGGAACGAGAAGAAAACAAAAGAAAACCAAAAGAAAAGGGAACACACCCCCTCAGAATACGCCCAACCCCTACCAGGGGGGGGGGGCGTTACGAAAGAAGAAACCACAGTAAAAGAGAGAACAACCCGGAGGAACAGACCCACATCCCCACCAACACCCAAACCCCATCCACCACAAGCAAACGAAAAACGCAGAACCAGATGCCAAAAAGGACTAAAAAACGCAAGCGCACCCCACACCATTCCGCGACCCACCTAAACAGGCACACGTAGACGACCAAATACCCCCACGGCACACCCCCCGACGGCCCCAAGCACTACAACAGGCACCCAACAAACACAGCGAAAGCTCTACAACGAGAACACAAAGAACCAGAGAAGAAAATACAACAAGGAAAGAGAAAAGAGAAATACCTGAAGGGGATGCCCCACGACCTCGAAACACATTCAGACTACTCTACCCAGAGGGAACCACCACACGACGCATCCAAAAAACAGATACCTCAAAAGATATCAATAACATGGGAACCCCACGACCCAAACCCACGAACTACTACGACACAATACAAGGAACCCAACCATAGATAAAATATGATAACAAACCAATACACAGGATACCCCTACCACACACTACTACCGCCACATATCGGGAGATATCCGGAGAAATGAACACCCGCCTCAAAACATCGACAAACATAAAATAAACCCATATATATCTACACCCATACCAAACTAGATCCCCCCCTACGCTCCCCACCCCCCAACCGCCCCCTCAACACAACAAACCAAAACCAATTAAGACAATAAAAACAAAAAAATCCAACTTCCAAAAAACTACACAGAACTAATCGACGAACAAAATCAAAAATTATACGTATATACTACCGATCCCTACACCAAATCCCCACACCCATAGAAACAGAACAAAGACAACTAACACAAATCCTATCAACAACCAAGACACCACCTAACCCAACACATCAATTCCACACTACCGATGTAGTTACGATGCAGGTACGTAAAGACTGGCAGTGGGAGTAAAAGGATTCCTGTGTCATCACTGTATTTGCGTTATGGTGCACCAGATGCCCCTCCCACTGTGGAACTTAGGAATGTTGTGGAGCACAGCTTAAGGAAAAATCTATTAGCTATAATAGGGTGCGACGCCAATGCTCACAATGTGGTATGGGAAAGCACCAACAACAATCCTAGAGGGGAAGCGCTGTTGGAATATATTGCTACAGTGGGACTAGAGATTGCTAACGTTGGGACAGTGCCAACGTTTGTAGATTCAGTTAGGCGTTAAGTTCTTGACTTAACCCTCATTATAGGGAGAATTGACTTGCAAAACTGGTATCTATAAGGTGGAAAATTCCTTATCTGATGACAGATATGTTTCTTTTGTATATGGGGAGGTCGTTAGCACACGTACTTGGATGATTAATCCAAGGAAAGTTAGATTGGGCATGTTCTTGGATAAACTAGAAACAAGAATGTGTGAGTGCACCGAAATTGGCAGTACAGAAGTGGACCTTGATCAAGCTGTTGTTAAGTTAGAAACGGTTATTATCGATGCTGCGGCTAGCTCTATACATAAAAATGTTAATAAACATGTAGGGCCGGGCCGCAAGCCGAATTGGTGGGTTGGGGAACTTGAATCCCTTAGAGCCAGAAGTCGGCGACTATATCGACGTGCGATCAAGTTTAATACAACTGGTGATTGGAACAGATATAGAATGGTGCAACGTGAGTATAAATATGCTATACGCATGGCAAAACGGATATCATAGCGTAAATTTTGTGACAATGTCGTGAGCACTAATGCTATGTCAAGAATGCACAAAGTTTTAACAGGGAAAGAAAAAGGATATTAGTGCCCTGATTGACAGAAATGGTAATAGAACCGATGAACCTTGTGAAGTGCGCTGGTTGCTGTTGCGTGAACATTTTCCTGGCTGTGTTAAGGACAGCGGTCACATCTACAGAGGCACCAGTAAGAGAGCCAATACTGAAATTCTGCAATTGGTTAATGCTATAATCACAGAGAGTAGATTACGATGGACCATTGCCTCCTTCGGGGCATACAAGGCACCTGCAATTGATGGAATCTACCCGGTTTATCTACAAATGGGTGTTGATATTATTATGGACTTTTTATTGGAACTATACAAAAATTGCCTCATGATTGGCTACATTCCGGCATCGTGGAGGGTTGCAAAAACGGTCTTCATAGCGAAGCCGGGGAAGCATAGCTATCTGGACTCGAAGGCTTATCGAACAATAAGCCTGTCCTCGTTTATGTTAAAAACATAGAAAGACTTAATGATAGATTTCTAAGGGAGAAAGTACTTCCAGGGAGCCAACTTAGTGCAAATCAGCAAGCATATATTGATGGAAAATCCACGGTAACGGCGTTGCAAAACATTGTAAGCCATGCGGAACAGGGCTTCAGTATCCTTAAGTCAATGCTGGAAGTCTTTTTGGATATACGTGGTGCATTCAATAAGACACCTTCCAAAGTTATAGGCAAAACACTCAGAAGCTTTTATGTGCCTTCACTGATCAGTCTCTTTATTGAGAATATGGTCAAATCGAGGACGGAAGTTGCATCTCTGCTTGGCTCCATACTTAACATAAGAGTCAATATGGGTTTTCCCCAGGGTGTAGTGCTATCACCTATACTGTGGGTTTTTGTTGTAAATGAACTGTTAATTAAGCTTCAAAAAGATGGAATTATGGCTCAAACCTACTCGGATGATATTGCGATCATGGCAAGTGGTTCAAATATTGGGGTAACTGGCAGGAGAATCTGCACTTCACTTAAATGCGTCAGTACATGGTGCAAATCTAAGGGATTACAATTACACCCAAACAAGACTGCTGTAATAAATTTTACTCGAAAGCGCAAGTCGGATGCCCTTCCTTATATTGGATTGGATGGAGTTCCACTGGCTTATAGTTGTGAGGTCAGGTACCTATGAGTGATCCTAGATAAGAAATTAATGTAGGATAAACATTTGGAAAATGCATGCAGCAGGGAGTAACCGGAATTCCGGTTCCGGTTCCGGCGAAAATCGTGTTCCGGTTCCGGTTCCGGCAAAGGGCAAAAACCATACCGGAACCGGAATTCCGGTTTAAAAATTTTGTTTGAAATTTTCCACGTTTTTTGCTTTATCCTGCAATCCAAACATATGTAATATATATTATACAATGATCAAGCTAAAATACAACCAAGCAAAAGAAAAGATTAACTAACCAATTTGCCGTGTAAAACGTAAGTAGGGCACATAATTTGAGCAGGAATTTTTCATAATAACCTGCAGGAGTTTGTTAAATCAAAGCCAAGTCAATGCTTGTAGCAGCTATTTTACACATCCAGAAGTCTGTTGGATACGTTTTAATTAAACCGGTCCAACTCGGTAACAGAGTATGGCTTACGCAGAAGTACTTAGAGTATGCTTGGCTAACATAAATTGCGTCAGGCACCCGCCAGTGCGCTCGTAAACTTGATAAATCAGTATAAATTGAAGTAAACTAACGTTATCTGCAACGCAGCTAGAAACTGCTTTCTTGGCAATGAACTGTATTTATTGAAACTGTGCGAGCAGCATCACAGTGTGTCTCATTTATAGCATTCTGATTAGAAAGTTATCATCATTATGATCTAACTGACGGGCACTGTTTGTTCAACGCTAGCCTAAACAGTGTCTCTGACCACTGATCAGAAAATTACCTTCTATCTATTATTTTCTCTTAGAATCATATAAACCAATAATTTTAAGTTTCCTACAGAAGAACATACAACAAACGTATGTGTAGTAAAGGGAGGCGACTGGAGACAGAGCGAAAGTGTGTATTCTATGCTCCAAGCTTTGTAAGCATATTCGATTTGACGCAGTATATGCAATGGTGTATAGTGGAAGGCATTTTTGCTCTGGGTGTCCAAAAATCGACATATTTGATCAATAAATAAACATTATTAGCTTCATCAGTCTCTTTAAAGTTTCAGAAAGGCAATAATACCATCGCAAAACAATAAGTTTAATGTAAAAGTTATTTTTAATGCATTTTAAATCCACTATACCTTCATTTCTTCCATCATCTGTTTTACTATATATAAATTTCGAAGACCAGGTTCCGGTTCCGGATCCGGTTTAAATGGACGGTTCCGGTTGCTGGTACCGGTTCCGGTAAATTTTGGTTCCGGTTATTCCCTGGCATGCAGCAAGGCTATACGGAATCTAATGGTATTTAGAACTTTTGCAGGGAGTAATTCGGGCGCGAGACCTAAGTACCTCATCTATTTACATGAAATGATAGTATTGAGTGGTATGATGCATGGGGTCTTGGTCTGGTGGCAGTGAACCACCATAGAGGCTGTTCGGAAAAAAACTAATGCGTTTTCAGAGACTAGCTCTCCTGATCATCACGGGATGGTTGAGAAGCACAACAGAGGGTGTGTAAACTATCCTGGGACTATTGTCGATAGAGAAAAATGCCTGCAGGAAGCGATATTGGACTACTGTAGACTCAAAAGTACTGAATCTTGGAAGTTTTAAAATGTAAAAGGGCATACAGTAATTGAAAAACTAACCTCAGAGCTTGTAACAGAGGCAAACATGCCTCTTTATCAGTGTTGTAAGACTTTTTCTGAGGACAAGAACTGGGATAGTGTAATAACCGATAGAATTGAGGCACGCAACATTGTCTCTTTGAATTCTATGGACATAAACTGCTTTACAGATGGTTCTAAGATACTGTATGATAAAGACAATATTGGATCTGGGGCTGGCGTTTTTATCCCTGGATATAGTAATATAGTTATACCCATTGGTAAGAATTGTACGGTTTTTCAAGCAGAAATATCAACGATTGAAAATTGCGTCTCTTATTTAAGAAGTAGGGGGTAAAGAAGAAAACTATTAACATCTACAGTGATAGCCAAGCGGCAGTTAATAACCGGAACCAGCAACCGGAACCGTCTATTTAAACCGGATCCGGAACCGGAACCTAGTCTTCGAAATTTATATATAGTAAAACAGATGATGGAAGAAAGGAAGGTATATATAGTGGATTTAAAATGCATTAAAAAGAACTTTTACGTTAAACTTAATGTATTGCGACGGTATTATTGCCTTTCTGAAACTTCAAAGAGACTGAGGAAGCTAATAATGTTTATTTATCGATCAAATATGTCGGTTTTTGGACATTCAGAGCAAAAAAAATGTCTTCCACTATACACCATTGCGTATACTGCATCACACTGAATGTGCTTACAACGTATGGAGCGTATAATAAACATTTCGCTATGTCTCCAGTCGCCTCCCTTTGCTACACATATATACGTTTGTTGCATGTTCTTCTGTAGGAAACTTAAAATTATTGGTTTATATGATTCTAAGAGAAAATAATAGATAGAAGGTAATTTTCTGATCAGTGGTCAGAGACACTGTTTAGGCAAGCGTTGGACAAACAGCGCCCGTCAGTTAGATCATAATGATGATAACTTTCTAATCAGAATGCTATAAATGAGACACACTGTGATGCTGCTCGCACAGTTTCAATAAATACAGTTCATTGCCAGGAAAGCAGTTTCTACTGCGTTGCAGATAACGTTAGTTTACTTCAATTTAGACTGATTTACCAAGTTTACAAGCGCACTGGCGGGTGCTTGACGCAATTTATATTAGCCAAGCATACCCTATGTACTTCTGCGTAAGCCATACTCTGCTACCGAGTTGGACCGGTTTAATTCAAACGTATCCCACAGACTTCAGGATGTGTAGAATAGCTGCTACAAGCATCTACCTGGCTTTGATTTAACAAACTCCTGCAGGTTATTATGAAAAATTCCCGCTCAAATTATGTGCCCTACTTACGCTTCACACGGCAAATTGGTTAGTTAATCTTTTCTTTTGCTTGTTTGTATTGGAGCTTGATCATTATATAATATATATTACATATGTTTGGATTACAGGATGAAGCAAAAAAGCGTGGAAAAGTTCAAACAAAATTTTTAAACCGGAATTCCGGTTCCGGTATGGTTTTAGCCCTTTTCCGGAACCGCAACCGGAACACGATTTTCGCCGGAACCGGAATTCCGGTTACTCCCTGTCAAGCGGCTATCAAAGCCCTAGATAAAAACTTGGATCTAATGATATCTATAAAGTGTTGTAAAAAGGAGTTGCAGCAACTTGGAAAATCAAATTTTGTTAAGCTCTTCTGGATACCACGACATAGCGGGTATATGGTGAACGAAATTGCGGACGATCTAGCCAAAAAAAGCAGCTTCCATGGCCTACATGGGCCCAGAGCCGGCTGTAGTCTTGGCGTTCAAGACTCTCTCCACCCCGGTTAAGGATCGCATTTAGGAAAATGTGAAACAAAGATGGAAACATAATCAGTCCTACAGGCAACTAAGGACATTTTTACTTGTATACAATTGGGCAATGATTAAACGGATACGGATGCTGGACAAAAAGAGGATTGGCACAGCCTGTAGGCTACTCATCGGGCATTGTCTCCTGAATAAACATAAATGTATTATGGGACTTGTTGGGGATAGATCCTGTGACTGGTGTCATGTAGCAGATGGTACTGCATCCCATCTTATTTTTCAATGTAGGAAGTTCTACGAACTGCGCAATAAGGTATTTGGAAAAAATGTTATAGATATCAATTTTGCCCCAAGATTGGATATATATAATCAAACTGGTCTGGTTCATTCTGAGGGTTGGAGGTGATATTTGATCATCTTTGGGTTTGGGCGGCGCAATGGGCCGAGTATTATGAGTCTGCGCGCACACTGTTTTTAGGTGTTATGCCCATGTCTTCTCATCTATCTATCTATCTTAGTTTTTGGTGACTATAAAAATTTTGGGAGTTAACGCCGCTTTTATGCACCTAAAAGGTGTTCTGTTGGAAGTTCCGCTGTATCCAAAATTTTTTGTGACGAAGGAATTTTGACAAACCCATCCTCAATTTCCCATATCAGAGTGTGCAGCGCAGTCAGTGGATCTGCCTATTTAATATGGATGCTGCTGTTCACATTGAGACAAGAATGTTCTTTCTAATGTACTATCCAATGGTTCCTCTTCTCTAGCTTCTTCAGTTTAAAAGTGGAGAAATTAATCGCACTATATATATAACCGCCGTGCATTGAGTAGAAAGACTACTGTTTATACTTTTCATAGCGGTGGTATATAGAGCCCAACCCGTTATCAAAGATGTAGTATAGAGAACGGTCAATTCGGTGGCTAATATCTTCATGCCAGATTGAAGGTGAAACTCTTAGATTCCATC
Source organism: Trileptium ribeirensis (assembly GCA_030248225.1). Lineage (NCBI taxonomy): Eukaryota > Metazoa > Nematoda > Enoplea > Enoplida > Thoracostomopsidae > Trileptium > Trileptium ribeirensis. Next base: position 11,433 of record JASANE010026646.1, read on the forward strand.
CACATCCATCGATTTCTGCGGCCTGACTGTCGGTATTTTCCAAAAGATTCTGTGTTAACCGCTACCGCTCTTTCCAAAAGCAACTAGTCTATGTGGCTTTCTCTTGTAAGTTACCCAAAATTCAGCTTGTGCACTGAATGCACATTACAACAGCAACAAAGAAGTTTGTTAAGAAATAGCATACCGATATCCGGAAAGTCAGCGTAACGAGGTTTGCCTCAGGCGTTAAGGCCATCATTGTGAGCTCGAAACTTAGGCCATGGCTTACCGACTTCCGGTGTATCGGTTACAAAATCTAATCACAAAATGGATTCATAAGTAATTTTTAAATAAAAGACAAGCTAATAAACTTAAATTCATCCGAAATGGAAGCAAGTCCACTTACATTCAGTGAAAATATAAAGCGCAAAGGATTAATTTTTATTAATGGAAAAAATAACATTTAAGATACAGACAGTGATCCGATAAAAACACAGTAAGAGGTTTGTTCTTACGTCGTACCATATAAAGTATTATCAGTTCTGGTAATTTTTCTCTGTTTGGATATCATCAGTTTATGGAATTGCTAATATAGTCTGGATGAATTATCTGTATTATTATATTGTCAGTGACAGTGTTCCACCTTGATTTTTCGCTTGACTAATCGTTACCATATATATATATTCTGTGTTCAGAGTTATATTTACATCACGCAGTTTCTGTAATTCTAGTAAAGCTTCCTTGCTTAATGTATCCAGATCGGAAGTCCACAAGGTAGCGTTTCCTGTTGTTGATCGCACAATGGGCAAACAGTTTGCATCTGCTAGCCTATACGCATCTAAAATTTCACACTTCAATTATATTTTAGCGTATAAATCTACCTACTAACCTTAACAAGTGCTTAAGAATAGTCTTATTAAATTAAATTGTAGATTTCTTCGATAGGCACTGTAATCTTTAGGAACCTTTATGCCTTAAAGCCTTGTTCTCCACAGTGTTCTCATGTTCGTAGTAAATGAATCTATGATCCGAAGCCAAATAATTGAGATTTCTGAAAGGGCCAATGAGACCCAAAATACAAGAAACCTTTAATATTTCCAACCGCTCGAGCTATATGGGTGTTATTGATTTGAGCTTATGTTTAGTTGCACATTTTGAGTTAACAGGCCGGCATGTAATGGCTGCTATTTGGCTTTGTACATCTATCTCATTTACATATTCAACACTCAGAATTCGCCAACAATTCGATGTAACAATCTACTAGTATATATGACATATATATCAGTGTTCACAATATTATGCAGTGTTATGGTGTCATGTTTTATTAGCATTTAATGGTATTCCTTTAACAACCTGCTATAAGGCCACGGCCATTATTTTGGAATCAAGCGTTATGGATGAATATGGAGACTTCTTTTTCGAAGAAGATAAAATGTAAGTTTGTGAGCCAGTTTTACTCGTGTGAAATATTTTAATAACTGTGTTGTCGCTATAGATGCAACCGGATACCGGATCGGTGCGGACCAGTCCGGACCACATAAATTGCGTTCCACTGTTATTTTAGAAAAAAATTGAGTACATAAAGTATAATTTAGCGGTTACACTTATGCTGTTTTAACTTTTCTTTTCATTGTACAGGTTTGTTTTCATGGTACACTAAGACCAAGCCCAGCAACAATCTCTGGCTGTGGTTTTCAGCAGATTGAAAATAGTATTATCTTCTGACATTTAATACAAGAGCATTGAGCTAGGGTTTACAAGAATCCTTAACCGCCACTGCTGGTTACAACAAAAACGCCTGTTACGCTGATCTGTTAGCTACAGTGAATCGCTCTGGTGAGCATTTACAGGCTTGCAAATAAGGTAATTTTTAGTTAACAGCATTTATTTTGCACCGCTAACAGTATTTATAAAACGATGATTACCATTTAAAAACAGGAGCTGGGTCAAAGCCATGTTCAAGTTAGTGTTATTAATTATGTAAATAAGGTCACTGTTGGCCAAATAGAGTAACTCTGTTTAGAAAAGAGGCGGTCCGGACCGATTCACCCTGGACCAGTCCGCACCGACAAAGATCCGGACCAAACCGGCCTCTGTGAAATGAAATTGCGTCACTAGTTGTCGCGCCTGCGCTTAGGTTTTTCGAGGAGGTTATATCCAATTCCATACGACTGTCGTTTGTGCGACTGATAGATAATGGACAGCGTTGCGGCGACTAATTATTTCCGCATTATGTACTATTAGGCTCACTAAAATATTTGTAAAATTGTCGTAAATATCTAAGAAAGTGATGCTTGGTTCAAATGATGTGAAGAGATTTCGGAAGAACATGGAATAACGTGGAGGACCCAAACGTAAGTTTTGCCAGACATAACATTTAATTCCTCGTTAGAAGGTTCGAAGACTATGAGTTCAAGGCATAGCAAACAAATCAGCTTTATAGAAGTCAGCATGTTGGTGAACTATTTTATACATCGTTTTAATATCAACACTTCGCCCACCAAACTGAGTCTTGGAGTCAACCTTTTTGAGTCTTAGTCAGGACAAACGGTTTGAGTACCTTACAGTAGAAAGCCCAGAAATACATTTAGTTGCTTTTCTCTGAACCTTCTATAACACTTCAATATCTCGTTTTAAATATGGCGACCAGGCAACTGTAGCTTGCTGGAATTTGGATCGAACAAGTATTTTTAAAGACTAAAAAACCGTACATGCGTCAGGTGCTGAAAGAACAGTTTTACTTAATTTATCAGTAAATATACTACCACTGCCAGACTTTATGCTGAACGGTTGTTTTCGAAATTTTCATTCGCTGTTATTATATGACCAGAACAACTTAGGTAAGTGTTTGTATTACCAGATATACGGTCTCATGCCTGGAGTCTGTCTGATTTATAATACGGTCGGCAATAATAACTAGTTTTGTATAAACTGAAAAGAAGCATCGGTTTTGTATCGTTTATATTTTTACGTGTGGACGTTGCTGCCGAACCGCTTTGTTCGCTGTATAATCACTCAACATAGTACAGTCGGAAGCGACAGATTTATTAATTTTCTGGAAACAAGCTTCATTCATTGATGAACACATCATTTGAAGTCAGTCCACATCCTGAACATATTAGTCAAGTGGGTATTTACTGTTAGGAAATTAGGTCGAGACCACACAAATTTAGTTATTTATTTGAGCTAATTGAGCGACGCGAAGTGTATTTGTTTTGGTCAGAGGGGTAGAAATCGGCGCCGTCTGTTGCAGTCCTCAGTAACTATTGGGCCGATTTTAATTTTTTGTTTGAAAGGCCTAATAGCTGTAAGACAGACTTTGTCATCATTTGTTTTAGTTAATTAGTAATTAACTAATTAGTTAAGCGTGTTAGCTGATTTTTAGCATTTTCAAACAACATTGCTTATTTTTCAATGAATAATCAATGTTAAGCTATTATTTTGGTGTTTTACTACTTCTCGCCGTGCTGATTACGAATCGGAGGTTTATTACTATTCCAGGATGATACAAACGTGCTAATTAGTTAGTTATTTATCTAATTACTAAGTAATTATAAATTAGCTAATTTTTTTGAAAAATGTGAAAGTTCTTAGCAATGAAAAAATGGCACACTTGGGTTTTTATGTCACTGATCACGAATATGGAATTTATGAAGCTCTAAAACTTGGCCGTATATGCTAATTAATTATATAATTAGCTAGTTATTAAATTTTGTTGCAAATTTTAAAATCAACTCAAAATTTCCGATGTTTTGCGCCCGTGGGTTTTCGATGTCGCTGATCATGAATATGTGACTTTTAAAGCTTTATAGTTTTATCATGTGTGCTAAGCTAATTATTTGATATTACCAAGAGTTCATTAGGAAAGAGTATGACACTTCCCTTCACTCATGTGTAAACCCGTGTTTGATGATGCGGCGTTTTCGGCCTAGCCCCCTCCCCCCAGTTTTTTTGGAGGGGTCGACATGCGCTGACCCCACAGATTCTGGGAGGGGTAGGTCAGACCCCTCCAGTTGTTTTTTTTGGGCGGGTAGGTCGGACCTCCAATTTCCGGGGGGTCGGGTTATAAGCAGCTACAGGTTCAACCGACCCCCTGAAACTGGGGGTCCGACCTACCCCCCCCAAAAAAAAAAGAAACTGGGGGTCACTGCATCTCGACCCCCAAAAAACGAGCTGGGTTAAGGCCGAAAACGCCCGCGTCATCAAACACGGGTTTACACGTGAGAGAAGAAAAGTGTCATACTCTTTCCTAATGAACTCTTGATATTACTAATTAACTAATTTTTTACCTAGATAGCTTTTTGTATGGTGGATTTGACATCAGTTGTCTAAAACGTGATACGTATTGTAAATTGATTAAATATTTAGTTGAAATGCATGTATACATAGACAAAATATAAAATGTTTGCCTATTGCTCCGGCCACGTTTTGTAATTTATTACGCGTGCTTGTTCCTGGTTTAATATCTGGTTTTCAGATTTTTCACAATTTTTTTGAAGGTGAGTACTATTGTATATAAGAATAATTATGCAAGTGCATCGTAAGTAGCTTACACTAGTTATATATGCTTTGTTTTACAGTACTACAGTTAGTTGATAATTGTGTTTGCAACCTAGTTGTGACGGAACTGTAATTTCAAATCTGGTGTTTTTGGAAAATCAGCTCTGGTTTATGAAACAAGGAAGTCACATAATAGTTGTATATTCATGAGAGCTTAGAAGACGACAAATGTTGAAGCTGTGTACAACAGAATTCTGTAGTTCGAATACGAATACCTAGAAAGTTTTAAACTAAATCTTTAAACCGGAACTTCGATTCCGGTATATTCATAGCCGTTTTCCGAAACTGTAAATGAAACACTTGATTAAAATTCTAGTTTACTTCTTATATAATAGATATAATTGGGCTATTCATTCGCCGAAAATATTGCCCAGGTCATCACTGAGATGCCGCTGGTTCGGAACCAGGGGAGACGGGGTCTTGAAAAAGGGGCGCGCGCTCGGTTCAACCAATTGGCTTCGAAATCTAAAAAGTTCATAAGTCAGTGTTCTTGGATGAAAAAAAATTTGATAGCTAATAAATTGCCTGCTTATATAAAGCACGCTGCAAAATGATTGAAATTGGGCTCGTTTTATAGACTGTATCAACCTTTGTATAGCTAATCTTTTAATAAAATTGTGATTAAATTCGTACGTAACCTAGTTGGCTCATACAAGTTTTTAAATTGACCCGTTTGAGCCAAAATGAACGAAGGTAATATATATCTCCGAAGGTAATATCTCCGCAACATGTTGACTCGGGTGCTGTTGTACTTTTTTTGAACATTATTTCAACCTCTATGTATTTGCGGATGCTGCATTGTTATTGTGCTTACGGTCGCCGCACAGTTGTGTTAAAATAGGCATATGAGACCAGAAATATGCAATATGCGGGTATAAATTACATATTCAACTCTCAGAATCCATAACATAAAGGTCGTGATGATACAACAAATAATTTTATCAATTCAGAGAGCTTTAAATTGAATCTGCTCAATCTGACATTCTTAACAGAGTATGGATTGTTTAAAAGTATATATATAACAGAACTTTTAAGCTTAACCATGGCACCACAGCATAGCCATTTCGAAGTATTTTACTTTCATGCCAGCCAGTGCAACCTGAATCACGATAAGCGTCACCCAACGTAAATTTTGTTAGTTTGTTTACTATTAGGTTAAGTTCCATCTATGAAACGCAGTCAGTAACTTCCTTCTTGGTAATGAACTGTGTTAATTGTCAAATATGCGGAGTATTATTACAGTCTCTCATTTATCGGATGCCGTCACGGAAGTAGACCTCTACGTAATTTTCTTTAAGATTAGAAAACCCCAATAAATTCGGGTTTCGTCCTGAAAAGTTGAAATTGTCTAGTCCACGCTTCATATCTGGCGTGCACATTCATTGTAACGCAGCTACGTAGGCAAGGCGTTTGAGTGGCCCGTAGCGGACCGGAAAATCCGACGCCCGTCATGTTAATCAACAAATAAACATTTTTCTCTTTATACGCCTCGACAAAGTCCCAGAGAAACACTGATATCGTGTCAATATGACTAAGGTCAACAAAAAGGTTATTTTTAATACTTTTTAGACACAGTACCTTTATTTTTTTCTTTCCATTTTGTTTTATTATTTACGTATATCGGTTTATAATACAAGGGTTTGGTTATGTTTTGTATATGCGTTTCTGATTTCGGTTACTCACCACTAACGACATTGCCAACGTACTTCTAACAATGAAACAAACCCGTTTAACCTTATATTCTCATCGTTTGCAGTGAACAAATAAAAGACTCATAATTATGTGCTTTTACTTTACCTTACTTGTTGATAAGACTATATAGGCAATATTTACTAACTGATGTTTGCATATCTATTGCGTATTTTAAAATTAATATTCCTTTTTTTCAGGGGCATGACAGTGACGTCTGGTTCGGTATCTTTGTCAAAAGATCCAAATAATCTCATTGGTATTTCGATCGGTGGAGGTGCTCCTGGGTGCCCATGCGTTTATGTTGTTCAGGTATTTATTTAAATATGGAGAATGGCAAAAACAGGTTTTTAAGGGTTCTTTGCCGAATTTGGCTATACGGGTACGACTCTTTTTGGCAGCCAATATCTCGCGACACAGGTTTCGCATTAAAAAAAATCAGCTTTCCGCAACTTTGCTGACCACGAGTTTTTGTGGGTCGCTCCATGTGCCGCTGTGGGGTCGAAAATGGCTCGTTGAGCCCTTTCCAGAAATAGCGATTTTTCAAATTTCTGCATGCTGTTGTGTGCTTTTACCTTACCACGAACATCTATTAGGCACGTTGAATATGATGGTTTTGCTATGATTGCTTGCAGATAATCAAGCGTGGTCTATATATATAGATTTTTAGTTATATTGAATACGATGATTTGGTTATTTAAAGTCCAACACGAATATTTCGTACCATGGGGCTTTTACTGGTTTTAGGGTCAATGAACCAGATTGCCAGAATATAGTCTATCTTCAGTAGTTTGTATATGTATTGCGTGCAGGACATCAAGAATGGTTTATATATGTGTTTTTTGACATGATGAATATGATATTACTGTTATCTATAGGCTAAAACGAATACTTCGGGTGTTGTCAATTGTTTTCGATTGGTTTGGGGGTTTTAATGGATTTGGCCAGATTTTTTAGTGTAATTGAATTCGGAGATGGAGAAGCGTTAGCTTCGGAATCGAAGAATTCTCACTAGGAGAGCATAGGGTGAAAAATATGCGCGTCCGTTTTTTTTTCTCTGTCAACACGACTTTTCTATTTCAACTTCGGCCGATTTTGACGAATTTTTTTTAAACGAAAGCTACAGATCTCTAGATGTGCCTTTTGGGGGTTTTATCCCGGTGGGACTTACCCATGGTCCCACAGGGACCCCCAATGGGGGGTACCCAGGGGGTAAGGGGTCAAAATGACCCATTTTAGGGGTATTTTCGCTCATAACCCCGTAACCCTTGGGCCGATTTGAATGATTTAGGTATCGCAGCATTTGTCTAGACGAGCTTTATTCTTGGGTATATGAGTCGCTTGAGTAGCGCCACCCTGGCACCAGGCGGGCCTTGAAAAATGGTGAAATTTTGAAAATTTTGGCAAAAGTTTGGCGTGCTGTAGCTATGTAACCACTTATCCGAATTGAATGAAATTTGGTATGGTGATAGAGCAACTCATGCCCTACCAGGTACGAGCCATCAGATTTGCTCTATCTCTTCTAGGTATTGATATATAAGTCCTCTAAGTTGGGTCCCACGGCCATTTGGTTAATTTAGCAAAATTTTTTCAAACTTCCATATCTCCAGAACGGCTCGGTCGATTTGGCTCAAATTTTCACAGCAACTTGCCATAGAGATCGCTTGGATACAATATTAGTTATATGCCAATGCTTCGCCCCGTTGCCGAGAATGAGGGAAATAACGCCCCTGGCGAGCCGAAATTTGTCAAATTTCATCTTTTTTGTCCATAAATCGGTAACGCATGAATCGATTTTTATCAAATTTTGTTGTAATTGAATTCGGAGATGGAGAAGCGTTAGCTTCGGAATCCAAGAATTCTCACTAGGAGAACATAGGGTGAAAAATATGCGCGTCCGTTTTTTTCTCTGTCAACACGACTTTTCTATTTCAACAGCGGCCGATTTTGATGAATTTTTTAAATGAAAACATATCCATGTGTCTTTTAGAGGTGTGTTGATATGATGGAATAAACCCACGTCCTGCTGGAGGTTGTGCGGTCATGGCGTGACAAGCCATGACCGTTCAACCTCCGTTATCTTACATTTAGATAATTATGTAAAATAACGTGGCGTCAGGTAGTCATTTTGTTATTGCACTAAATTAGCCTACGTATTTGCTCAAACATCGTCGATATAATGGTATCGAAGGATAGAAGACGGCGCAAGCAGTTTCAAGTAGCTAACACTAAGCGTCGTTCACAGGAAACCCCAAGTACCACGGAGAAACGGCTCGCCGGCGACAGAGATCGGAAGAAAAAAGACTATGACAAAGAAACGCCGCGATCGCGTCGAGCCCATATTAACCGTAATAGAATCGTTGTGGAAGAAACACTGCAGCACGAAGCGTCACCTGAGCGACGTGATCGGATTGACAGGTCAAAGGCAAATGTCAATACACGTATTAGTTCCACAGAAACTCCAAAAACCCGTCGAGCCCGTATCGACAGGAGCAGGAAGCGCGTTCTTGACCAAATCGCTGCAGAGTCACCGGGTGCAAAAACTAAACGGTTGCAAACGGCCAAAACGCGCCAAAGCAGAAGGCGGTCGCTGATGACTTCACCTGAGAAGGCCTCTGTGCGTTCAACCAATGCGTGGAGCAAAAGATATCAGCGCCAACAAGGTAGCTCGGTTCCTTCCAGTCAATCATCTAGGTCGGAGGTTGGCGAACATCACGGCTTTACTAAGTCTACAGTGGAATGTTGAATGCAGAATATCCGGATCACTTTGTGCTGGTGGCTGATATTTGACAATTCAAAATAGTTTGGTCCTGTTCCTGTCAAATTAGATCAGTGTATTATATTTTGGTGAGTTATTTCAAAATAATTTTCTTGGTTACAAAGCGTAGTGAGATAGATTGTTAATGACAGGCCGATAAAGTGCTTATCGTTCTCCGAATTCACATGCCTTGGCGCGGTGCCAAGTTTCTAGTACAGAAGTGCTTTATAATAACCGTTGCATTTGGTTATTGATATGTATGTATATATATAATCTAGATTACCATTCAGCATATATATAAGGTTGCGATAACTAGTGGTGGGTAAGGATATATGGATACAATTTCATAGACGAATATTTCCATTTTGCATATTTGTTTACGGTGAAGAGAATCGAGCAAAAAGGGAAATCTATATAGTTTTGAAAATGGAAGTACTTTTGGGTTTCTGACAATCTGGTTGCCCGAGACGGTGACGTAAAGTCGCCTCTACACTTCATTGTTACACTAAACTGAACCAACACTAAAACGTGTTCCCAAAAGGTCATAGGAAAACACCTCTCTAATAAGGTGTTGTCGTGGTAGCCGAATAGCAGATTCAATGTCAGGCTATCCGTGTTATTTCGACGTCCCGGAAAATATTCGTATATGAAATTGTATCCATATATCCTTACCCACCACTAGTTATCACAACCTTTATATATATAATCTAGATTACCATTCAGCATATATATAAGGTTGCGATAACTAGTGGTGGGTAAGGAGATATGGATACAATTTCATATACGAATATTTTCCGGGACGTCGAAATAACACGGATAGCCTGACATTGAATCTGCTATTTGGCTACCACGACGACACCTTATTAGAGAGGTGTTTTCCTATGACCTTTTGGGAACACGTTTTAGTGTTGGTTCAGTTTAGTGTAACAATGAAGTGTAGAGGCGACTTTACGTCACCGTCTCGGGCAACCAGATTGTCAGAAACCCAATAGTACTTCCATTTTCAAAACTATATAGATTTCCCTTTTTCCTCGTTTCTCTTCACCGTAAACAAATATGCAAAATGCTATTATTTCGGTGAAAATATATGCACATACATATCTGGACTCGCAATTTTTTTGAGAATTTTTGGTCTAAAATAAAAAAAGATTGCAATGCCTTCTATGGTTATAAAAAATGACATAAAAATCCATCTTAACATGACCTACCATGTATTTTAGCCACGTTTGTTCTATTTGGACATTTTAACGAGTTCTGTATTTTGAGCTAAATTGAAACGGAGAAGTGATGCCATCGGAGTTTTCGCGTGTAACTTTGTTACCTGCAGTAATCGTAAAAATATATTTTTTGTCTGTCTGTCTGTCTGTCTCATAACTCATCACCAGATGGATGGACCGTCACAATGTTTTTATTTGATCAGAAATTTAGCCTATTTGTGCCGTGTCATTAAATGATAAACTAGGCTACAATATCTTCCGATCAAAATGGGCTCCTGAAGGATCAAGGGTCAGATTTTTTAAATTTGATTATCCGAGAATCTTAAAATAAAGGCTTCGCATCGAAAACTGTGACCAGTTTTCGAAATCCTTTCATCGAAAACTACAATGTTTAATAAATAACCCGAAAAATTAAAATTTAAAAATTTTTGCAAAGCAAGTTGTTTTGTTTATTGGAGGTGAACGATGTATTACTAGGTTATGTAACACGCTGGTTTCATTGTTTTAACTTTTTATTTGTTGCGTTGTTAACCTTGCGGGACAGTGCCGGAGCGAACTTTCTAAAATTTGTGCAGAAAAATTAGTCCAAATTTCGCAACTTTTCCAATATAATAGATGTATGAAAGTCATTCGAATATGTCTATATTTTTTCGGAGTTGCTAACTCGGTTATTAGATGCGGAGTAATTATATATTTAGATGAGCTCAATAGCAATGCACGGCACATAGCTGTATAGAGCTTTGCATTCTCGATAAATTAAGCCGAACTACGGCCGAATCGCTCAAATAATTTTAGTAGATATGACCAACTTAGTGTCTTGGGGATCTCAAGGGTCTATTTATAAACTCATCTTGGTGCAACAATACCTGGAAAGTGAAGTCAATAACAACGGACCGTAAATACCTATATATAGCTTTATTTTCTGAACAGTATGAGCCCATCAGATGACAAATCACTGTAGTCGTTGAGGAGATATCACCAATTTAGTTTCTTCAGGATTCCATGGGGCCATTTAAAGCCCATCTTAATGCAACAATGCCTAGCAGGTGACATCAATAGCAAAGCAACGCACATATAGAGCTTTGCTTTTTGAGCAAAATGAGCCCGAATCATTCTAATCGTTAAGGGTATGTGACCCATGTTAGTGTCTTCGGGATCATAAGTGCCCATTTAAAAATCTATTTTGATACAACCCTGCCTGGACGGTGAAGTCAGTAGCAACGCATCGTTCATACATATGTAGAGTTTTTCGTTCTGAACAAAATAATCCCAACCGTGGCTGAATCGCTCCAGTGTTTGAAGAGGTATGACCAGTTTGGTGTTTTCGGAGATCCAAAGGCCCATTTTTAAAACACATTTTGTCCCAACCCTGGGCGTAGGTGACCTCTGCCAGCTCCGCATAGTTTTCCTTGTGTGGCCTGCTAACACATGTGGTTATCGAGATACGGGTCAGAACGTGTTTTGCAGGGAGTAACCGGAATTCCGGTTCCGGTTCCGGCGAAAATCGTGTTCCGGTTCCGGTTCCGGCAAAGGGCAAAAACCATACCGGAACCGGAATTCCGGTTTAAAAATTTTGTTTGACATTTCCCACGTTTTTTGCTTTATCCTGTAATCCAAACATATGTAATATAATTATATTATACAATGATCAAGTTATACAACCAAGCAAAAGAAAAGATTAACTAACCAATTTGCCGTGTGAAACGTAAGTAAAGCACATAATTAGAGCAGGAATTTTTCATAATAACCTGCAGGAGTTTGTTAAATCAAAGCCAGGTCGATGCTTGTAGCAGCTATTTTACACATCCAGAAGTCTGTGGGATACGTTTGCATTAAACCGGTCCAACTCGGTAACAGAGCATGGCTTACGCAGAAGTACTTAAGGTATGCTTGGCTAACATAAATTGCGTCAAGCAGCCGCCAGTGCGCTTGTTAACTTGGTAAATCAGTCTAAATTGAAGTAAACTAACGTTATCTGCAACGCAGCTGGAAATTGCTTTCTTGGCAATGAACTGTATTTATTGAAACTGTGCGAGCAGCATCACAGTGTGTCTCATTTATAGCATTCTGATTAGAAAGTTATCATCATTATGATCTAACTGACGGGCACTGTTTTTCCAACGCTAGCCTAAACAGTGTCTCTGACAACTGGTCAGGAAATTACCTTCTATATATTATTTTCTCTTAGAATCATATAAAACAATAATTTTAAGTTTCCTACAGAAGAACATGCAACAAACGTATGTGTAGTATAGGGAAGCGACTGGAGACGCAGCGAAAGTGTGTATTCTACGCTCCAAGCTTTGTAAGCACATTCGATTTGACGCAGTATACGCAATGGTGTATAGTGGAAGACATTTTTGCTCTGAATGTCGAAAAACCGACATATTTGATCGATAAATAAACATTATTAGCTTCCTCAGTCTGTTTAATGTTTTAGAAAGGCAATAATACCGTCGCAATACATTAAGTTTAATGTAAAAGTTATTTTTAATGCATTTTAAATCCACTATACGTTCATTTCTTCTGTCATCTGTTTTACTATATATAAATTTCGAAGACCAGGTTCCGGTTCCGGATCCGGTTTAAATGGACGGTTCTGGTTGCTGGTTCCGGTTCCGGTTATTCCCTGGTGTTTTGGTAAGCTCCTATTTTGAGGGGAAGCAATGGGAATCGGTTTTTGCGTCCAAACAAAAGGCACAAATATACATTTTCAGCTTTCCAATGAGCTGTTGCGCTACCTGATCTGCTAATAAAAGTTGAGTTGTGAGTTTTATATCAAAAAACCGACAAACAGACGCCGCCAAATTTCACCGTTCTGACCAATGAGACTTCTTCGTGGACACTCAAAATTCAGATAGTGTCCATTCTATAGATTAAATATTGTAGTAGGCAATTAACATAGGCTTACTATGTGGCTTCGTGTTGGCAATACAAAATTTTGTGCTATGTTTACGTTTGCCCAAAACTGGATGCACTGTAACAAAAACACGTATTAAGGTGTATTTTATTAATATATTATCAATATTCGGATAGATCTAATTTTGGGTGTCATGTTGCAAACAGCAATATAGGATGTTGGGTTTGATTACTTGATATTCCATCACCGGTGCACCGATCGCAGCTATAAAGTTTCACAATATTAACACTAAATCAGCACTCACTGTTACCGTTCCTACAGCTTCTAAAGAAAAAATGTACTTAGAGTCTTGTCTCATCGCCAAGAAAGTGACTTCTGAGTATAAATATATAGCTATATAAACCTTTACTTTCTGAACAAAATGAGCCCAACTTTAGCCGAAACGCTGTAATTGTTGAAGAGATTATGACCAATTTGGTATCTTCGGGATCCCAAATGCTCATTCAAAAACCTATCTTG
>JASANE010026648.1:0-85157 GCA_030248225.1 Trileptium ribeirensis
AGAAGAAATCACCAGGTGGGCACTGGATCTTCACAGTGAGACGCACTCCTGGGCGAGTTTAAAACCAAAAAGAAAGTGAAACCCCGGCAAAATCGTGCAGTTGAAATGTAACAACAAAGCGACAGCCGCCTAGAACAAAACTTGCCGACTCTGCGGCCACCGCGCTCGACTGATCCAGATGCTGCGTCAGTCCATTTTTATTTATACCCCCAGCTACCCCCCCCCCTTTTGTCTCTAGCCCTTGTGTACCCTAAAATCATCAAAGCTTGAAAGCGGTCCAAATTTCAAAAATTTTAAATCTTCAAAGCGGTTCTCATATACATATACATCAAATATATATACACCAAATAAACTTCAAATAAACGAGCTACAAAACCGACATCGACACCAAAGCCAATGTAATAACAACTTCGTCCTTTTGGTCATCGACGAAGACGCGGGCCCTGGACAAACATATAATCAGCCGCGTAAACAACAAAACCTCGCGCTGGTAGGTGCGAGGTTTTCTGTAAGCAGCAATATACCAGCGCCTAGGGCGCATTTATATTTTTAGAAAATTTTTTGGTTATTTAGGTTTTTAAGTTAACTAGGGATCGTAGGCCACCGGGGCGGAACCAGGTCCATGCCCTGGCTGGTCGCCTGCTGACAAAAAAAATTTTGATTGTTACACTAATAGGTGGCCCGTTAGAGGCCATTTTGTAAGCCAAAAACAGAGAATTTTGGGTCTCCCGGGAGAGTTATTTGGGTCCTGCTCGGACCGGTAAAGTTAGATGGCCCCGGGTTCCGGGGAAACAGGGTTAGGGAACGACCGAATACCGAATATTCGGCCCCTACTATTCGGCCGAATACCGAATAGTTGTTCCCAACACCTATGTATAAGAAATGTATAAATGTATAACTCTATAAATCCACCACTGTATGTACGTGTACCATGCAACAGGCCGTTTTGTGTTGTGCTTCTGAGTCAGCGATAGTTTTTGTTCGATGAATTTTTTTGCTTTGTGCTCTCGTTTGTTAGATTGAAGTTGTAATTTTGTTTTTTATTGATTTTTTTATAACTTCATCATCTGGACAACGGCGATAATTGTGTGCGTGAAGTCATATCGTTAAAAAACGGCTCAGTGCGTGGTGTTCGGGGGCGGTAGACTCAGGGTTAGGCTTATGTAGGTATGCAGAACGGCATAGCATGATGTCTCACTTCGCATTCATGATGTGTCAAAGAAAACGAACAAATCCTGCTGCATTTAGACCCCAAAGTATTTATTTCGCAACTATTATGGCAGCGAGATAGTGCATGGCTGATGAAGAACATAACTGAGGTGATCAGAACATTCGATCCGGCTGCGAACGGAATTGATGAGTCTCAAACGCATCTTGTCTTACCAAAGTTGCAACACGTTGGACGTATTTAGCGGTTTGCAACATCATTATCAGGACTCCGGCCGTAAAATTAGGATATCTGGTGGGCAGATTTTGACTCTATCTTTCAACTAACAGCGGCCAGTAAACTATTCGGTTTTCGGCCGAATACCGAATACCTACTATTCGGTCGAATACTGAATATTCGGTCGTTCCCTAGTTAGGGTAAGACCCCGTGGAGGTGTAGAGATTAAAAATTTGGGGAGTTTTGGTTGTTTTTGTCGAGATTTATGTCTTTGAAAATTGGGTGTTTAAACGCCTGGTTAAGGGTCCCTAAGTACAGACTGGTGGGGAATAAGTTGACCCGAACGCATGATTTTGAAACCTTGGGGAACCTTCTTGATAACGTGATAAGTCTAACTGGCCTTAAGTGTCAGAAACTATAAAATTTTGTTTTTAAATAGACCCTATAAAAATGACGTTTTCAGATAAATTGTGTCGCTTTTCTTTCCCGTAAATTTGATTGCTCACTTTACTCCTTGGTTCAGTTATTCCGCAACCGCATACCAGGATGGGTCCTCGAGATCCGAACTGTGACAAAAGTCCCCATTAGAATTTCGCTTAAAATCCCGCACTCTGCCCCGACTCACTCGAACACGCGGTGCTACACTCTTTCACGATACTCAATAAAATAAAATAAAATTCTTCTCTTTTATGCACATATCAATTATCATTATTATCATCATATCAGTATCACGCGTACGCACCGGGATCAACCTTAAGGCACCCGATCAATGAAAACGAAAGCAAAGTCGAAGAAGTCTTGGCCCTTATCCCCGTTCCATCCGAGTGCGCAGCCGCTTCCCACAATACATTATTAATACAAGAACACTATCAAATTTAGTTAGGGCCAACCGGATACCTGCAGTTTAGGTCCTTATTTTGCTATATCCCATGCAAAAATAATCATGCGCCCGCATGCCAGGCAGGTGGAGTGTGATGATACAATAGGTTACAATTGAGATACAAATTTTTATTTTATAACGACATTGAATTACACAACATATTACCGGAATCACGCTCCACCGGTATCCGATCGCCCGTCCAATGACGTTTGCCCTCTCTTTTAACCTTGACTTGAATATCTTCTCTCTCCTAGATATCCTGTTAAAATCGTAGAAATCTCGGGCTGTTACATCTCTTAAATATTTTTAGATTTATTAGACTCCTTACTTATGGTAGAAATCAATTTTGCCAAGTAAGTATAGAAAAATGTAAAATTTACGTTAAAATTTGCATTTTGTGTCTAGTATGATGTACAGCCCATGTGATCAATTAAATTGAAAACTTTAAAAATGTACAAAATTTCCTGGAGTTTTACCAGGATTCCCTGTATGGAAAATTTCCAAAAAAAAAATAAATAAAAAATTTCCTAAGAATTTGAGTTTTGATTCGTGAAAAACTGGTAGAAGGACGTTCAACTTGTTTGGTAATCACCAAAAACGCGTCCCTTCTCCCTTATTTTTCGGTAATTTTGGAAGTTTTTCCTTGTGGTTTATAGTATTTTGAGTCCAAATTTATTCCTGTTTTGTCATTATGTTTCGGCAATGTGTCTCCCTTGATCCATGTAAATTTCCTCCAACGCTCTAAACGTTATACATATGCACATAATATTATTATTAGAGCAATATATATACATACACCCTAGCACGTACTTCCGATCAATTTTGGTTTGGTTCACCCCAGGAAAGGACTCGGCTGCCGGTTGTGGCCTGACCCAGGGTTCCTTTGAGCAATTTCCGATAACAAGCGCGGAATTGGTTTGCCCGTTCAGTTTAATTTTTTTCCGTTTTGTTAGGAAGACTGATCCTTGATGTTCTTAATTTTGGGTATCCCATTCGGTAAGTCTGTTTGGTAAATTTTTGACCTATCAAAGTTGTCCCTATTACTCCTATCTTGTTCATCTACATAAGATGTTCGTAAATGGTACTTTAAACTGTTGTCCTAACCTCATCTTACTGCTGTTACTCAGAGCTGTACTTACATCTCTCGCTCAGGACTACTCCTCTCGATGTGCCTCTTGTTAGACCGTGCCTATCGACCTCACTTCCTTTCGTGCCCTTGTTCCTCTTCTCTCTCGCGTTAGCTGCTAACGCTGCGCTTTTCTACTCGCAATCGCTCAGGGCGCCAGGCGTCCCAATTCAGCGTCGCGAACCAAATGGCTCGCCGACTCGCGCAAGTTACGACGGCAGTAATTGGACACCATCGGCTCGCGAAATTGCGGTCGCTTGCGCCACTCCATGTATGGCCCGTCTCGCTCCCAAACGTCAGTGGCGTTGAACGCGTCGGACCACGTTGGGATGTACACGTTGTGGAGCGTGTTATATCGCTGGCGATGGTTGATCAAGATCTGTTTCAGCTCGGCCGTCCAGGACGCTGCATCCTGGTTCGTGGCGTTTCCAGCGCGGAATAGGAGGTGTCATAACTATCGACGTTGTCGGCGCAACTCGCTTTGATAGCACTCCTAAGTGACGTTTGACTTTCTTAAAGGCCGCGTTACGGTTTGTCGCATGGAGCTGCTCCAGAGGCGTTTTCCTGTAGATGTAGTTGTAGCCACCTAGCAGGATGATGCAGTTGAGCTGCGGGGTGACGATGGAATTGGAGGCTTGGATGAGCCGGGTCAAATTAGAGTCTGGCCATCCATTGACTAGCCATTTGTTGTCTTCCGCCATTTCCAATAACGGTAGCGCTAAGGGATCTCCCAAGATGGCTACTCGGGGCCATCTCACATTGCCGGTGGCACGAAATTCGCGCACCTCTTTTAGCAAGCGCCCCATAATGTTGTGACAGCGTCCGGGCGCCTCATGGTTCTGAAGTTGCTGGTTGGAGCGCCCGACACCCCAAAAAGCGTCCATAGAGGCCTCGAGTAGTTGCCGATCCTCAGTGAGTTGGAGCACATGCGCGTACTCTGGGATGGCGAATTTTTCGAGTAGTATCGGCCGCATAATGTGTTCCAGCAGCGGCTTAAGGCGAGCGTTGGTGACATAATCGATCAACTCGTCCTTCAGCACTCTGGCTCGGGACTTAATCTGTAGGGGTGTGTCAGTGGACTCCAAAAGTTCCCGAGCGTGCGCTATGGTGCTCCAGGAGTGACGGCACCTGGTAGTGTCACTCCACGGTGTTATCGAGAACGCTGTCGTTTCTGACCGGAGTTGGCGTCTCATGCATGTTCTAATTTCCGGCCATTCTGTGCCGTGCGAGAGGAACTAGGCATATGGCTTGTTTAAGTCCACTCGGTACACTGGAATCGGCTGTAGTCGGAAAAGGGCAATCTCCGGCTGAGCGTACGGTCCGACCGCTGGCAATCGTCCGCCGGATTGTTTGCATGTTGTCACGTCAACGTTGCTGGTGCTCATCTGTAAAGGGAACTTAGATAAATATAGTGTACATTTACCTGCTTAACGCACCGCTCGCAATTGCCTGCACCTATTCTTCTGGGAGCATGTGTTGCTGGGTTAACACGCCTGCTTCCAGTGGATTTATCCTGTGTAGCGGTTTGTGTTTCTATCATCTCCGGATGATTTAAAAATATGGTTTCTTCCCTTCTCCCACCTTTTCTGAACTGCCCTAAAAATTTTCTGACAGTACCCCCTCTATACATACTTTACTCTTCATTATCACAATAGTCGTAATATTCTTCCCTTGATGGTCGCTCCATAAGCCGCCGGTTAATGTCTGCACTTTGGAGGGTTTGTTCCACCAAAGCGACTAATTCGTGGTGAAACGCTGGGGCCACGACGGGTTGATTCCAGCGTCGGCGATCCTCCCCTGGTTGAACGGTCTGACCGCGTCCCAGGCTTCAGGTTCCGTGAGCGGCGCCGGCCACCGTGGCATGATCACACTACGGAGCGACTGATGGCTGGTAGTAAGCGTCGTCTTCCGCGTGCGAAACTGGCGTCCCCAGCTATCGCCTCTATAATTGTTAGCGTCCCAGTGAGGAACATTTGACGCGACGTAAATGGCGGCATCCTCCCGAGCGCTCCGATCCAGCTACCCCAAATGGCGTTTGATACGCTTGAAATAGGAACCTGGCGAGAATGCCTTTCGAGGTTCCAGCCACATTTCACCGTAGCCGCCCAGGATGAAAATGCAGTCCGTCTGCGGCGTCAGTAGTGCATTGGCCCACTGCAGCAGAGCCACCATTGTCAATGCCGGATAGGCAAGGACGAGCCAGTTGCGCTCGTCTGCCACCTCTAGGAGCGGCAGGGCCTGCTCGTCGCCGACAATGATTACCCGTGGCCATCGGACAAACCCATCGTGGTTGAATGCCCGGATTTCTTCGAGAAACCAGCCGGTGACGTTGTGGCACACCGTTCGATAGTTGCTGCATTGTGCCGGAGGTATTCCTGTTCCCCAGAAGTTGTCCCAGGAGTCGTTGAGGAGCTGCCGGCTGCGGTTTTTTCTAGCTCCTCAGCGTACTCGTCTATGGCAAACTTGGCCAAGAGAATCGGTCGTAGTAGGTGAGTCCGGTACGACATATGCCAACGTCGAGCGCAGTGGGGGAGTTGGCGCTGCAGGGCGATGCTACGAAGCTGCAGCTCCATTGGGGTAGCGTCCATTTCGCTCAACTCCTCAGCTTCGTCCTCAAGCCTCAACAGCACCAGAACGCCGAGGTGATAGTGCTCGGCCACGCTGGAGAAGCTCCTTAGGTGTCATGTTCGAACCGATCCTCCATGCTTGTATTCGTTAGACAGTCGGCACCATCGTCGGCTATTGAGCGAAACGAACTCCCATCGTTCATCTCGGTCCAGGAGATATTGTGGCACCCGGGGAAATTGGTGCTCGTCGATTGCCACTGGTACGTGCCGCACGCCCTTTGGAATTAAACGGGCATTGATGTCGTTCGTGCTGTAGACTCGGCGCAACTATAATGTGCATATCGGGAATAAGTCTAGATGTAAATATGATCTTGTCTGCTGGTAAATATATATTCCTACACCCCTCTTTTAACCCCACCCCCTTTTTATGACTGTTTGTTTGCTTGATTTGAGGTACGTGCTAGCATGGGTTGAGTTAACCCACTTGTAAGTCCGGATCGTCAGATTCCTCGTGAGGCGGTGGTCGGGGCGTCCGTTGTCGCCAGGCTGCAGGGTGTAATTCTTGGCTAGAAGGATATAGTGGGAATGAGGTTGGTGGCCGAGTCTCGCCAAAGAAGCGTTCGCCCATCGGAAATTGTTGTGGTGTCGAGATTGGTGCACTGGTCATCGAGGTGGTGACACTGGTAGACTGTGTGCGTGTAATGAAGCTAGTCTAGTAGAAGTTCCTGCCGTTTCGCTAATATTTGCCGCTGGTTCCTGGAAATTCACACGTCTGGGCCTACGTAGGGCGTCTCCTACTTCCTCGTCCGAGGGTGCGCCGTATGGTCTAAAGACCCGGTCCCTAGCCTGGCGATGAAGGAGGTGTCTGGTCGGTGCTGTTGCCTGGGCAGTGCTAAGTCGTATTATTCTTGAGGAGGTAGTAGCAGCGGTAGTGGGGTGTACTAGTTCAGTGATAGTCACCGTGGACGGTCCCGGTTGTTCGGTACTAGTAAACTGGATAGTTGAACCTCCTCTTGTCGATGGGGCTTGTTTCGTTGGATGGCCCGTCCGACAAGGGCCTTTCCTCGCTCTTCCGGCGGGGCTCGTGTGCGAGGAGAAGTACTTCCTCTTCGAGGTGCTGGCGCTTCACTGCTTGATCCTGCAAGTGAGAATTCGGTTAATGAGCCAGAGGTTCTCGGTTGTGTGCTAGGCGTCCTAGAACAACTGCTTGATGTTTCCTGTCCTGCCTGACCGAGCCGCTCAGCGGAAAATGGTTCCTGCGATGTTTGGCTAGTTAACTCGTCGTCTGCTTCGGTTGCTCTCACGTCCACTGTGGTACCTTCTCCAGAGGTTTCTGACAAATAGCTGGACATGGGCGATCCTAGCGGTGGCTGAGTCATGGGCGCCTCGCGAAAGAGCCACTGGTGAGGATACATAGGTCTGTCGGCAGCTGCTGGTGGAGCGATAAAAGGACGCATTGTGGTGTAGTCTCCTACGGTTTGAATTGACATTTCCATTGGTACCCGCAGCCGGGACGCCATAATATGCTCAGCCGGTCGCGATTAAAATAATGGGTGGTCCTGAGCAGCGAGCATGATTGCATAGCGTAGATCTCCGGAGGTGTATGGTCCAGGTACGACAATTCCACCGAAACTCCTCGCGGTGTAGTGGATAGCGTAATATCTGCTGGATAAAACTGCTGTCTCTCGAGTGTTCCAACACCGACAGTCGGTACGCCGAATGGAACTTCCTCACTGGTAGCCACGATTCTTTCCATCGTCGTCACTGGTACAGTATGTCGGCCGTATTCTACCTGCGTATCTGGGCTACCAGGTTCGGGTATGTACGAAAATGCCTCTTGACTAGTAGCCTGCTCCTGTGCTATTGGTAGCCAGGAGGGTTCTATTTCTCTGTCCGGATCAGTAAGTGGAATCCGATTCCTGACCGATCTTGGATTCTGTGGTTCGTAGTCGTCCATCCGATACTCAATGTGTTCCATTGCGGCTTGCTCTGCTTCAATGTCTGCTATGTCCGGCGATAGAAGTTGGGATCATTGGGGTCACCCATTTCTATACTTTCGGTGTCGGACTATCGCTGACTGCTGTTCTTACTGTGCGTACTGCTATCTCGTCTACGGGTTCTATTTCAGTAACAAAGTCCCTATCAGCGATAACTCGTTGTGTTGGTTCATTCAAACCCCTCTCTAGAAGAGAAGCGTGTACTTGGCCTAACCGATCTCCTACGTTGGGTACCGGATCTAATGCTCTAAAACACATCTTAGTTCTATTAATGTGTACGACATGCGCCATACCTTCCGGATTAGAATACATTCTTTCACGCATGCATGGCGGGGTGATCTCTAGTATTTCGTATGGTCCACACCAACGAGGTGTGAGTTTTCTAGATGTTCCTGGTGTGGTGTCGTGTCTGTAAACCCAAACTAATTCACCTGTTTGATAGCGTGGTGCGCAGGCTCGCCTATCATACCTAAGCCGATTTACTTCCTGGGGGGCCCTCATTGAATGATATGCCCGTTTCCTAATAAATGCCATCCAGCGCTGCGCGTTAGCCCTATAGGAGTGAGCTCCAGTGTATCCAGTAGCTGCACTATGCGTGTCGTATTCCCCGGGCAACCTAGGATAAAATCCGTGCATTAGCAAAAATGGTGGGTATTTGGTGGCTGTGTGTACCGAAGAGTTATAAGCCATTACACAATATGGTAATGATACATCCCATGAATGGTGATCATCCTGTGGTACACTTACTCGTAGTAAATATAATAATGTTCTATTAAATCTTTCAATCTCACCATTTGCTTGAGGATGGTATGCTAGGCTCATGTGCCGAAATATCTGCATTTCTTGGCACAGGTTGTCAAACATGTGTGCGGTAAAAGCACCTCCTCTATCAGAATATAGCTCCCTGGGAGCTCCGTACTTATTGACTACCTCATATAAGAAAACGTGAGCGGCGGTGTGTGCATCCTGGTGCCTTATTGCTACTGCTATTGAAAATTTTGTAAATTGCTCTATAAATGCAATAACATAGCGGTTGCCTGCCTGTGACCTGACTTGAATATCACGGATGTCTACGAATACACGATACATTGGTTGATTTGCCAACGGAACCCTGCCTAATGCGGTGGTTATCCGAGAAATCGGGTCCTTGGCGGATTGGCAAAGGGTGCATCGCCTGATCCATTGTTGTGCGTGTTCTGACATACCCTTCCAGTAATAAAATTGTTTTAATTTCGCTATTAGCCGATCGCGGCCAGGATGTCCTCCATATAAGGTATTATGTTCATGTTTAAGAATTTGTTGTACGAGCGTGATAGGGACGCATAACTTGTAATTTATGTCCCCCAGTTGTAGTGGGTGCATATATAATATTTTGGTGTCTTGAGCTAACTCGAAATAATGTGCTCGCATTTCTATTCGTAGTGCACCTGGCTCGGCCTTGGGCCGTGTTTTATTATATAAGTACCACCAAATTGGACCCAAATTTGGGTCATTTCGCTGGATGTATGGTAAGAGCCGCACTAAATTCAAATCTGGGAGGTCCGAAAACAACGGCAGGTATATATTTTCATGAGTGTCCTGCGCGTCCTCGATCCTAACTGTTGGTAATATCTCGGTTTCATAGTGCATAATTAATTTAATGAGCCTATCAAATTCCTGTTTTGTCGGTAGGGTGGTCGCTCTTAAACCCACAGTTTCTGATACGGGTCGTGTGCCCTTTCAGATCCTCGAGCCTGAGGTCCGACTCGAGAACCCGAGGTAGTTGTAGTACGCACCGACATTACTGGTGCTTCTCCCGGATCCATTCTACTTGGAATGGCGCTTAGTGTGGCTGCTTGCTGTTTTAGCGTTGCTGGGGGTACCGTAGTTGTTTGCGTGTCGGGAACTAGTTGCGATGGGATTGCTTCAAGGTTTGGCTGATCTAGGGGAGCTATCGGGCTTCCTGTTATTATAGGGGTTGGCGCGCCAGTTGCGAGAGGTGCTACTGTGCGTACGGGATACGGCAGGTGCGATTGATGCCATGCTGCGCAGGTCGTTGGTGGTCGGGGTCCGGTGGGTCGTCCTCGGCCCATCACCAGTATTTCGCGTCTCTCTGTTCCTCGCTTATGGATGGGTCGTATCTAGGATCCCGTGACAACGCATTGGCATTGCCGATTTCCTTACCTGGTTTATATAGTATTTCAAATACCCCGAATTCCAGTAGTAATTCACTACGCCATTGGGATAAGCGTGAGTTCCTAGGCGGCTTGTCAAAAAAGGCTTTTAACGGTTTATGGTCAGTTTCGACATGAAATTTGTGCCCTACTAGATAATGCTTAAAGTGTAGCGCTGCCCATCTCATCGCGAGACCTTCAGCTTCGATGGCGGGATAGCGGCGTTGATAATCTAATAAAGCTTTACTAGCATAAGGTTTGAGGCCTTGCTTAGCTTTCTGTGAGACCACTGCGCCTATTGCGTATCCTGAAGCATCCGTTTGTAGGATAAACGGCTGTGTGAAATCGGGATGTATTAATACCCGTTCATCTAGTAGCGCTTGTTTTAGTTTCTTAAAGGCATCCTCGCACCTAGGAGTCCATCTAAATTCGGTATCCTTACGCTTTAGTTCGTTCAGTGGCTCGCATATATCTGAGTAGTTTGGTATAAATTTGTGATAATCCCTACTAGTCCCAGGAAACTTTGAAGCTATTCAATGTCTCCGGACGTTTAAATCCTTCTATTGCTATCGCCTTTTCTGGATCTGGTTTTACGCCTTCTGTGCTTATTATATGTCCTAAGTATTTTAGACTGCCTCGGCCAAATTGGCATTTCGATGGTTTCAATTTTAAATTTGCTCTGCGAAAACAGTCGAACACACTGATTAGGTCTGCTAGATGATCTTCGAACGTTGGCGAAAATACCAGTATGTCATCTATGTAAATTAGACATTTTTCCCACTCAAGTGCCTTTAAAATCATGGACATACAGCGTTGAAAAGCCCCTGGGGACTAGTTTAATCCGAAGGGTAAGACGTTGTACTCATATTGCACATGAGCTGTTACGAAGGATGTCTTATATTTTGTTTCTGGGTCGAGTTCTAGCTGCCAGAAGCCCTTATTTATATCTAAGCTGGACATTAACTCAGTATTCCGGAGGCATCCTAAAATATCGTCTATTCTAGGTAACGGATATGCATCTTGCTCTGTTACTGTGTTTACCTTCCGGAAGTCCACACAGGGTCGGAGTGACCCATCACTCTTAGTTACATGCACTATCGGTGATCCCCAAGGTGAGCTTGATGGCGATAGCTTGTTGGATTACTTTTGTCAGGTCAACTCGCGATCCGGTTGGGGTGATCCTTATTTCATGGGCTTCTTCTGTACTCAGTCGACATGTTACAATTTCTGTCCTGTTTTCTAGTTGCTGGTTCTCCATTATGTTTGCTCTCTGCCATGTCTTTTACCATGGGTATTATTATCACAACTGTCGAGCTTTTGCTAGTTACTACTGGTTCTTCCTTATCCACATTGTTCTTCTCTAGGTCATTAAGTTCCACTTTATTATCACTAGGTTCCATAATTTCTCAAGTGCTAGCTCGATTATCGTGATTCTCCATGCTTGCAATATTTTCGGCACTCGGCTTGGCATTGTATCCGTGTAGCCCTATACCCTTTTCTCTAACATGTTGCACAGTTTTTCCCCGGTTCTACACACACCCCGGTGGCGTCGGCTCCGGCCGACTCAGACTCACACACATATATTCACGTGCCGGTTGGAACTACTCTGCAACGTCAAACGATCACCGCGGCTCCCGACCTGGTCTGATCCTATGGCTCCTACACTTAGGCACCGAACCCTAATCGAATTTGGTCCTACACACGAATTATAATTTTGAACGGAGCTAGGCAATCAGGACAGCTCAATTCCCGAAGGCCTCCATCGCACCTGGCCAGTGTCTACGAGCAGTCTTCCCCGGCCTCTAAAGATACTAGGGTACACATACGGTTTCGAATTTTGAACGGAGTTAGGACAATCGGACTGACCTGTGTTCCGAAGGTCTCGACCGCACCTGACCAGTGTCCTTTACGGTCTTCCTTGGTCGGTTGAAAAGCTACAGGGGCGTCACGCGGCCGCCCTAAATTGGTGGAAGTCAGTTTAGTTACATTGTATGCATCCGCTAGGTTCATTAGTTCATTTAGTTCCATTGGTCTCGGTTCCATTCCATTAGGTTTCCTGGCACTCCATTCCATCCGCTAGGTTCCATTAGGTTCTCAGTATCCGCTAGGTCGTCAGCTTCACAATTAGGTTCTATTAAGTTCACTAGTTCCGCCGCAGGTTCTTCTGGTTCCGCCACACACATACAATTTTGAATAAGGCTAGGACTTTCGTCTCTATCGCCCTCGACCATTAAATGGGCTTCAGGTAAATTCGCGGGTTCACCAGGTTGTGCCGAGCCGGCGTTAGAGCCATTACCAGACACGCGGCCCCTATTAATCAGCCCCCGAAGTCCGAACGGCGTCTCTCTAGGTTCCATTCCATTGAGTTCATTAGGTACTCCATCCATTAGGTTCTTAGGTTCCACATCCATTAGTCCATTAGGTTTCATCCGATATGCAGCCGCCTGAGATGGATTACACGTGCCAGCGTTTGGGTCATTGCTAGACACGGATGCCCTATTAATCGGCCACCGAAGTCCCAACGGCCATCTCCCATATTTCTCACTCGGTATATCAGGTACATTAGGTTCCTCTGGTTCCTTAGGTTCTTCAAGTCCTCCTCCCCTTTCACTCCACTGCTCGGTATCTCGGTAGTCTTCATCTCCTCGTGCTGATTTCCTATCGGTATATACACATAAATTGGTTGGCCAACCATTATTCACAGAGTCTCGGGTCGCCAGGGGTTGGAAACAACAAAGCCGAGCGCCGTGTGGTTTCGGGATTACTTTGTGTTTTGTCATGTCTGAATTCTCAAGTTATGTTAAATTCTCAATTACTGAATTCTGAATTCTCAATTACTCAAGTGTCTTTTCCTCATGTGTCTGGTATGCTTCGTTGCCACTCCACGACCCGGTCGTTTGTGACCATTTTAGCGGTGTTTCCACACTTGCTTTCAGTGAGTTTACTTGGTATGAACCAGGTTCTGCTTCAAATTCGTCTTGGTATTCTCGTTCGACTTCGAAATTCGGGCTATTCTGTTCATGTGTTGCTTCATCTTCAGTGTCCATCATATTAACTTGTACTGAACGAGCGCCTAAACCAGCTCCTGCGTGTTCTTCCAGCGTGGACATTTCATGCCGCATGACATCTAAACGGTGTGCTAGCTCAGGATCTACGGCTTTGGTCACTGACATTACGCCTGCATTGCGACGGTAAACTCGCTCGTTCTTATTTACTGGTGCCTGCGCGGGTCTATTTCGAGGCGATGGTCCTAATTGGTTTGCATTATTCCAGCCGTTACTGGGCGTGCACTGACGAAACGGTGCTGCTGCCGCCGACAACTGTTGGGGTGGGCCAGCGTAGCGCCGATCGGGCGCCGGATTATACACATTATTTCGTTGGTTATACTCGTTTGTAGTGCGTCCGCGAGATCTGTTATAGTATTCGGTTTGACCCCCGTTTCGATATGCATTATAGGTAGCGGGCTCTGGGCGATAGTATCCTTGCTGCCCATAACCAGTGTATCCCCGTTGATTGGCCGTATTGTTCCAATCATTGCGTCGCGAGTATTGTCCTCCGCCTCTAGGTTCAACTACCCGATAGCGAGGGCGATTGTTGTACTGCGGTGGTGGCATATCATGTCGCTAGCGGTTGGCGGTGGTGCATTGTACATATAATTTGGCGCTGCTCTCGCGGCTAAGCGTGTATATTCATTTTGCAATGGATCATAAACGTCCATTCGGAAATACGGGCATTCTCTAGCGAAATGCTTTAAGTAACCACAGCGGAAACACTGATTTCCTACTGGAGTAGCTGCTGGCATTGCGGTGGCGCCTAACGACGGTGCTCCGTAATTCTGCATCATTGCATTTAGTTGGTGTTGTTCTGTGCGCTTATCTAGTAGATCAATAAGCCGAGCGATAGTGGCGACGCTACCGGCTGCAGTGCGCTTATTCTCATCTAATGCCTCGCGGATCTGATACACTAGTTGTGTGTTTTCATTTCCTTATGATATGCAATTTACTGTCTTTAGACCGGCCGCTCTTGCGAACCGGTATTCCGATAACATCCTTTTGGGACGCTATAATGGCGTCTTCCTTATACTTAAGCTTGTCCATCATATGCTTGAAGGACGGGTAGGTCTTCCCTATTACGCCAGATTTTAATTCTTTTCTCAGTCCCTGTCGCAGAAAATTTTGTAGTAGCGCATCACGTTATTCGCCCTCGACCTCAGGGAATGCTTTGTCCACTAAGTTTTAAAGCTCAAGTCCGTACATAGCGACGGACTCCCGGTCCCCTTGTATGCGCATGCGTAACGTGACTAGTTCGTCTTCGTCACGCTGCGAGGAAGAGTACATGAAACCCGTGTTGTAGCATAGTGCTTCGTACGTTTGTTTCTGGCAGTCCGGCAAACTATCGTATATCTTTTAAGCGCCTCACCTTTTAATAGAGTCGGGAAACAGATGAGTTTCTGGTCTAATGTCCATCCATTCGCATCCGTCAAGTTGTCATAGGTGGCCAGCAAGGCTTCGAAGTTCTGGCCGTCAGCTACTGAAAACGGCGGAATGTCCCGTACTTATATTATTGGTGTTGTGGTGACTGTCCTCTCCGTGAGCTGCTGTCGGATTGCCACCAATGGGTCTCCGTTTACGGTGGGACCAGGTCCATTTGTACTACCAGCCGTAGTGGCTGTGCCACTTCCTATACTATTTTGTCCTGACGTGCCGCTAGTCGGCGTTCTACTTGCGCTCGCTGGTACTGACATATTTCTTTCCGAGTTTATTGACAGTCCTTAATTGTTGTAAGTTGTGGGGCGTCCGTGGTCCAAGTCTGACAAGGGCACGGATGATAAATGTATAATCTGAAATATATGTGTTTGCTTTAGCGGCGGAATTACTACTGCTGAGCAAGCGATAAGTTCACTACAATGCTCGTGTAGCTACTTCCTACAATATGTGACTGGTTGTGTGAACTTTTCGCTTCGCCGAGTTACCTTTACTGACCTAATTCAGGTGCCTCCACCTATTCAAATCCAGCCAATCTACTCCACAAATCAACACCGAAAAATGGTACGCACCTGAGCGAAAAATATTTTTTTCTAACACTGGTTGGTTCCCACTGCAAAATTCTTTAGTTTCACTGTGACGTAGGGTTGTCCACTAAAATCCATACACTTGGTGAGATCTGATGTCAACCCAAAATCGGACACCATCGAGAATATCTTTTCGTTAATAAAATCAATCCAGGCCGCCTTACTTTCGATTTGGAGGTACGTGCATCATTACCAATAAACATCTATTAAGATATTTCCAACACCATACCGATGGTATAAGTGTAAAAACAGAGGCTCAGAAAACAATCTGTTTTATAAAATAATACGAGTTAATGCTATTATGCTGAATATTGTTCCTTTGGTTTATCGACAATTGTTTGTACTCTACGACGATTCAGTCCTAGTTCCAGCAGATCTAGGCGTACGCGACGTGACTTGGTCCGTGGCAGATATCCGACTATCTCGTATAGTCCTGATTCGCGACCGATGTCTACTGGGCAAATCGTTCAGCTCCAAATAGTTGATTACGTGTATTTGTAACGGCGCGCCAGTGACGAAATAATTAAGTAGTCCCAACGCCGACAAATGTTACTGGAGTAGGACGAATAGAGACTGTTCGAAACAATTACGTCTATAACGTCACAGTTATTACTACCAGGTCCGACTTGAAAAGTAACTGAGCGCTGCCAGCGAGTTAATGCCAATTACGAAACCGGAATCTCGACAGTCAATATCCTGATCGATATTGACGACAGGGCCAATAATAGTTGACTGGTAGATGGTGACAACAAGCTAGCCGATGAATATGTGTATATAACAGCGATATTATCTATTAACCGTCGAGTAATCGATGATCAATTCAACAATCACGTAAAACAGTCATATATCTGAAATGAAGGCCCTGAGCCTTTCATTAGCAAACGTCGACACGAACAAGAACTAACGAGCCACTGCCAGACTGCACGCATAATCCTCCCGTTCCACCACAAGCTTGTCCGCCGTTCGTACTTCAGAATTCTGAGCCCGTACAGTCCAGACAACTCAACACCTGAATGGTTAATACGAGCAGGAATGCTGTGTACTCGACAAAATTCTCGCTGTCAGCGGTTCTTGTATTTTTAGTCCTATAGGAGGCTCAAAAATGACGGTGTTGATGTCTGGAGAGCACGAAATCGCATTGTTACAGCTCTGAATTGCACTTACAAACAATGGCCCCTTCCTTCACCTCGCTAGTTTCGACATAGCTCATAAATACCCTAGTTACAAAGTTATAACCCCTGCTAATCGCTGTCATCGATCATAAGGGTCTGGTTGTTCCGGACAATAGGCCGGGTGATGGCATGCGAGAGGTCCGACACCCATCAATTTGAAAGCTTGTTGGTCCCCAAAATCTCACCACCGCCGTATTTCTCATAGGCGTAGCCCCCACTAAAAATATGTACTAGGACCAGTTCTGCCCCTAAGGGATGCCAGCTGCACCACCTTTTTCCTTGGTGTGGTGCCCGGACAACCCCGGCTTCCACGACTCCCCGGTGAACCGTTAGCTAACCTAAGGGAATCGCTTAGCTTAGCAGGCTGCCGGCGGGTTAACAAGGGTGTTCGGCCTGGCCCCTATAATGGCTCACGTATCTAGTGGTATGGAGGTCCACCTGAGAGAGGGTCAACCCTTAAGCCTGCTCACAGGTAATAAGGCTGACCCGCCTTTCCATCATTTCATTTAGATCCTAAGTAATGAATGGTGCGCTTTCCTATTTCTGATCCAGTACCGTTACCGATTTCCTAACGGGTAACGCCTGATCAGCTTGCAAGGCCACCTATAGACTATTTTGTTTGTAGTTTCAGGTTTTCATATCCTCTGGTATCAAACTCCGAGCAACCACATTTATTCAGTATGATGGACACCTACCTATCCTATAATAACCAGATAAATGCTATCGCTGAAGAAAGCATCTCACACTCTAACACTTTATTAACATACAACAAACTTTTTACAGGTATTTTAGCGATGCGACCAAAATATCTATACACGAGATAAAAGTGGTACCTCGCAGTGCACCCTATATGTATATACATGTGAACATGGTGATGTGAATTCCATTAGTTGTGACCCTACGATGAGAATCATGAAAAATCACTTCGGCGCCCCTACAATTTATGCCCCTTGCAACTCGCGATGTTCTCTAACCAATATACCTATGCTCATTCGCTCGCCGACTACTTGTCGACTAAGCTTGGAAAAACACCCTAGGCCATCAATTGTTCGACGCACCCTTGTCGTCTGGCTCTCTCTCTGTTCCGTGCTCGTTTCACCCGAGGGCTATTTCAATGAGTCCGAATGTCAGCTGCGGATCTCCAGAATTGCTAGTTTATAATTGAAAGATCTGCTTGCGCCAGGGTCTGATGGAAAACGCGGCTCTTTGTCAAAAGGGGACGGTGCTGCCGCGTCTCCCGAGCATTGGTTGCCTTGTAAAGATTTTGAATTTATGATTTGGCATGGAAACAATTGCTTTAACGAGGACCCACCGTGTCTACACGGAGTGTGGGTCCGCGCCTATAAATTATGTTTAAAAGAAGAACCAAATGCTTTGCATCCTCCTCAGGACCGTAACTCAACGAGGGGGTGCGGTTCCCTGTGATTTTGAGTAGATTAAAACCAAATGAACGTTGCAGCTGACTCCGTCCTATTTCCTAATTTAATAATTCCCCCTCCGAGTGCCTTTGATTTAAGTGGAGGTCCGAAGTCATTTGCAAGCACGAATACGGTGCGGGCTGCCGCGTCCCTCAGCAAAATGCTTAGTTTGAAAACCAAAACATAGCTGTGGTTATTTGCGTTTGAAACACTTCGGATACCCCTGTTTGGTCATAACGATAAGTTTACCAAAAACGTGAAAACGATAAGAAAACCGAAAACGTGGGGGAGGATAACGCACGAAAGGTCCTGATCCGTCACTCCCTATGGAGCAGTCGCACCGACCCAACGATACTTATTCCATTGTTAAAAATGCGTGACGGAGTGCACTACCATTTCTTCACGGCATGAGATCTGTTCGTTTTGAGGCTAGTTGATTAACTTTTGACAGATAAAACAAGGCTCAGGGCAGGATCTCGAGTTTCAAAGCTAGCGTCAGGGTTCTGTTCTTTATGCCTTTTTGAATCTGTCTCAGCGTGCAAATGGCTACGTCCGTCTAAAGTGGGACTCTCACTCTGTTTCCCCAATAATTGGGTCTTTAAGTCGTGTGACCTGGAGTTGTTCGTGTTGACTTTCCTATAACGTAGACTCGACTCAAGCTACTAATTCGAAACCGGGCGCGAGTGGAGCATGAGTCACAAGAAGCTCCATTGTATTTTGCAGGCCGTTTGAAAAAATCGGAATTGTTATATAGTGCCAAATTGCGGCTGGGCCCTAAACTGTTCGATGCAAATTATTAAGGTTTCCTACCGTGTCTAAACGGCCTGGAAGACTGGTTTTGAAACGGTTTGACAGTGAATGGTTAAACGAAACGCTCAGGGGCCAAATGCTCGAGTTTTTTGACGGGAAGCCTGGCGCCGATCCATACTTATGCTCAATAATCATCTGCCTTAGCGGCTTCCTCCAGGTCTGCACGCTTGTACTAGTTTTTTTCTAAACATCTTACTGCAAAGCCTTACCCCTCCCGTGTCCCTATGTCCTTCCCCCTTCCCATGTGTATCCGCGCCCCCTATCCCCGTTCCTATTCACATCACTAAAATTTTCGCCTCCCGGGTCTAAAGCTAAAAATGGCGACCCGGCGAGCGGGGAACCAGTCGAGACTTAGAAATTTGGGAACGATTTTAGCGTGCAATTTTCTTGATTT
Source organism: Trileptium ribeirensis (assembly GCA_030248225.1). Taxonomy (NCBI): domain Eukaryota; kingdom Metazoa; phylum Nematoda; class Enoplea; order Enoplida; family Thoracostomopsidae; genus Trileptium; species Trileptium ribeirensis. The sequence continues at coordinate 18,973 of JASANE010026648.1, forward strand.
TGTTGCGGCTGCACTTACGGGAGCACGGAGCATCCGTTGGACGCACCCGCAAGGGCAGCCCTTGCCAGCGTAATTTGAAAAGGGTGATAGGGACGCATAACTTGTAATTTATGTCCCCCAGTTGTAGTGGGTGCATATATAATATTTTGGTGTCTTGAGCTAACTCGAAATAATGTGCTCGCATTTCTATTCGTAGTGCACCTGGCTCGGCCTTGGGCCGTGTTTTATTATATAAGTACCACCAAATTGGACCCAAATTTGGGTCATTTCGCTGGATGTATGGTAAGAGCCGCACTAAATTCAAATCTGGGAGGTCCGAAAACAACGGCAGGTATATATTTTCATGAGTGTCCTGCGCGTCCTCGATCCTAACTGTTGGTAATATCTCGGTTTCATAGTGCATAATTAATTTCATGAGCCTATCAAATTCCTGTTTTGTCGGTAGGGTGGTCGCTCTTAAACCCACAGTTTCTGATACGGGTCGTGTGCCCTTTCAGATCCTCGAGCCTGAGGTCCGACTCGAGAACCCGAGGTAGTTGTAGTACGCACCGACATTACTGGTGCTTCTCCCGGATCCATTCTACTTGGAATGGCGCTTAGTGTGGCTGCTTGCTGTTTTAGCGTTGCTGGGGGTACCGTAGTTGTTTGCGTGTCGGGAACTAGTTGCGATGGGATTGCTTCAGGGTTTGGCTGATCTGGGGGAGCTATCGGGCTTCCTGTTATTTTAGGGGTTGGCGCGCCAGTTGCGAGAGGTGCTACTGTGCGTACGGGATACGGCAGGTGCGATTGATCCCATGCTGCGCAGGTCGTTGGTGGTCGGGGTCCGGTGGGTCGTCCTCGGCCCATCACCAGTATTTCGCGTCTCTCTGTTCCTCGCTTATGGATGGGTCGTATCTAGGATCCCGTGACAACGCATTGGCATTGCCGATTTCCTTACCTGGTTTATATAGTATTTCAAATACCCCGAATTCCAGTAGTAATTCACTACGCCATTGGGATAAGCGTGAGTTCCTAGGCGGCTTGTCAAAAAAGGCTTTTAACGGTTTATGGTCAGTTTCGACATGAAATTTGTGCCCTACTAGATAATGCTTAAAGTGTAGCGCTGCCCATCTCATCGCGAGACCTTCAGCTTCGATGGCGGGATAGCGGCGTTGATAATCTAATAAAGCTTTACTAGCATAAGGTTTGAGGCCTTGCTTAGCTTTCTGTGAGACCACTGCGCCTATTGCGTATCCTGAAGCATCCGTTTGTAGGATAAACGGCTGTGTGAAATCGGGATGTATTAATACCCGTTCATCTAGTAGCGCTTGTTTTAGTTTCTTAAAGGCATCCTCGCACCTAGGAGTCCATCTAAATTCGGTATCCTTACGCTTTAGTTCGTTAAGTGGCTCGCATATATCTGAGTAGTTTGGTATAAATTTGTGATAATCCCTACTAGTCCCAGGAAACTTTGAAGCTATTCAATGTCTCCGGACGTTTAAATCCTTCTATTGCTATCGCCTTTTCTGGATCTGGTTTTACGCCTTCTGTGCTTATTATATGTCCTAAGTATTTTAGACTGCCTCGGCCAAATTGGCATTTCGATGGTTTCAATTTTAAATTTGCTCTGCGAAAACAGTCGAACACACTGATTAGGTCTGCTAGATGATCTTCGAACGTTGGCGAAAATACCAGTATGTCATCTATGTAAATTAGACATTTTTCCCACTCAAGTGCCTTTAAAATCATGGACATACAGCGTTGAAAAGCCCCTGGGGACTAGTTTAATCCGAAGGGTAAGACGTTGTACTCATATTGCACATGAGCTGTTACGAAGGATGTCTTATCTTTTGTTTCTGGGTCGAGTTCTAGCTGCCAGAAGCCCTTATTTATATCTAAGCTGGACATTAACTCAGTATTCCGGAGGCATCCTAAAATATCGTCTATTCTAGGTAACGGATATGCATCTTGCTCTGTTACTGTGTTTACCTTCCGGAAGTCCACACAGGGTCGGAGTGACCCATCACTCTTAGTTACATGCACTATCGGTGATCCCCAAGGTGAGCTTGATGGCGATAGCTTGTTGGATTACTTTTGTCAGGTCAACTCGCGATCCGGTTGGGGTGATCCTTATTTCATGGGCTTCTTCTGTACTCAGTCGACATGTTACAATTTCTGTCCTGTTTTCTAGTTGCTGGTTCTCCATTATGTTTGCTCTCTGCCATGTCTTTTACCATGGGTATTATTATCACAACTGTCGAGCTTTTGCTAGTTACTACTGGTTCTTCCTTATCCACATTGTTCTTCTCTAGGTCATTAAGTTCCACTTTATTATCACTAGGTTCCATAATTTCTCAAGTGCTAGCTCGATTATCGTGATTCTCCATGCTTGCAATATTTTCGGCACTCGGCTTGGCATTGTATCCGTGTAGCCCTATACCCTTTTCTCTAACATGTTGCACAGTTTTTCCCCGGTTCTACACACACCCCGGTGGCGTCGGCTCCGGCCGACTCAGACTCACACACATATATTCACGTGCCGGTTGGAACTACTCTGCAACGTCAAACGATCACCGCGGCTCCCGACCTGGTCTGATCCTATGGCTCCTACACTTAGGCACCGAACCCTAATCGAATTTGGTCCTACACACGAATTATAATTTTGAACGGAGCTAGGCAATCAGGACAGCTCAATTCCCGAAGGCCTCCATCGCACCTGGCCAGTGTCTACGAGCAGTCTTCCCCGGCCTCTAAAGATACTAGGGTACACATACGGTTTCGAATTTTGAACGGAGTTAGGACAATCGGACTGACCTGTGTTCCGAAGGTCTCGACCGCACCTGACCAGTGTCCTTTACGGTCTTCCTTGGTCGGTTGAAAAGCTACAGGGGCGTCACGCGGCCGCCCTAAATTGGTGGAAGTCAGTTTAGTTACACTGTATGCATCCGCTAGGTTCATTAGTTCATTTAGTTCCATTGGTCTCGGTTCCATTCCATTAGGTTTCCTGGCACTCCATTCCATCCGCTAGGTTCCATTAGGTTCTCAGTATCCGCTAGGTCGTCAGCTTCACAATTAGGTTCTATTAAGTTCACTAGTTCCGCCGCAGGTTCTTCTGGTTCCGCTACACACATACAATTTTGAATAAGGCTAGGACTTTCGTCTCTATCGCCCTCGACCATTAAATGGGCTTCAGGTAAATTCGCGGGTTCACCAGGTTGTGCCGAGCCGGCGTTAGAGCCATTACCAGACACGCGGCCCCTATTAATCAGCCCCCGAAGTCCGAACGGCGTCTCTCTAGGTTCCATTCCATTGAGTTCATTAGGTACTCCATCCATTAGGTTCTTAGGTTCCACATCCATTAGTCCATTAGGTTTCATCCGATATGCAGCCGCCTGAGATGGGTTACACGTGCCAGCGTTTGGGTCATTGCTAGACACGGATGCCCTATTAATCGGCCACCGAAGTCCCAACGGCCATCTCCCATATTTCTCACTCGGTATATCAGGTACATTAGGTTCCTCTGGTTCCTTAGGTTCTTCAAGTCCTCCTCCCCTTTCACTCCACTGCTCGGTATCTCGGTAGTCTTCATCTCCTCGTGCTGATTTACTATCGGTATATACACATAAATTGGTTGGCCAACCATTATTCACAGAGTCTCGGGTCGCCAGGGGTTGGAAACAACAAAGCCGAGCGCCGTGTGGTTTCGGGATTACTTTGTGTTTTGTCATGTCTGAATTCTCAAGTTATGTTAAATTCTCAATTACTGAATTCTGAATTCTCAATTACTCAAGTGTCTTTTCCTCATGTGTCTGGTATGCTTCGTTGCCACTCCACGACCCGGTCGTTTGTGACCATTTTAGCGGTGTTTCCACACTTGCTTTCAGTGAGTTTACTTGGTATGAACCAGGTTCTGCTTCAAATTCGTCTTGGTATTCTCGTTCGACTTCGAAATTCGGGCTATTCTGTTCATGTGTTGCTTCATCTTCAGTGTCCATCATATTAACTTGTACTGAACGAGCGCCTAAACCAGCTCCTGCGTGTTCTTCCAGCGTGGACATTTCATGCCGCATGACATCTAAACGGTGTGCTAGCTCAGGATCTACGGCTTTGGTCACTGACATTACGCCTGCATTGCGACGGTAAACTCGCTCGTTCTTATTTACTGGTGCCTGCGCGGGTCTATTTCGAGGCGATGGTCCTAATTGGTTTGCATTATTCCAGCCGTTACTAGGCGTGCACGGACGAAACGGTGCTGCTGCCGCCGACAACTGTTGGGGTGGGCCAGCGTAGCGCCGATCGAGCGCCGGATTATACACATTATTTCGTTGGTTATACTCGTTTGTAGTGCGTCCGCGAGATCTGTTATAGTATTCGGTTTGACCGCCGTTTCGATATGCATTATAGGTAGCGGGCTCTGGGCGATAGTATCCTTGCTGCCCATAACCAGTGTATCCCCGTTGATTGGCCGTATTGTTCCAATCATTGCGTCGCGAGTATCGTCCTCCGCCTCTAGGTTCAACTACCCGATAGCGAGGGCGATTGTTGTACTGCGGTGGTGGCATATCATATTCGCTAGCGGTTGGCGGTGGTGCATTGTACATATAATTTGGCGCTGCTCTCGCGGCTAAGCGTGTATATTCATTTTGCAATGGATCATAAACGTCCATTCGGAAATACGGGCATTCTCTAGCGAAATGCTTTAAGTAACCACAGCGGAAACACTGATTTCCTACTGGAGTAGCTGCTGGCATTGCGGTGGCGCCTAACGACGGTGCTCCGTAATTCTGCATCATTGCATTTAGTTGGTGTTGTTCTGTGCGCTTATCTAGTAGATCAATAAGCCGAGCGATAGTGGCGACGCTACCGGCTGCAGTGCGCTTATTCTCATCTAATGCCTCGCGGATCTGATACACTAGTTGTGTGTTTTCATTTCCTTATGATATGCAATTTACTGTCTTTAGACCGGCCGCTCTTGCGAACCGGTATTCCGATAACATCCTTTTGGGACGCTATAATGGCGTCTTCCTTATACTTAAGCTTGTCCATCATATGCTTGAAGGACGGGTAGGTCTTCCCTATTACGCCAGATTTTAATTCTTTTCTCAGTCCCTGTCGCAGAAAATTTTGTAGTAGCGCATCACGTTATTCGCCCTCGACCTCAGGGAATGCTTTGTCCACTAAGTTTTAAAGCTCAAGTCCGTACATAGCGACGGACTCCCGGTCCCCTTGTATGCGCATGCGTAACGTGACTAGTTCGTCTTCGTCACGCTGCGAGGAAGAGTACATGAAACCCGTGTTGTAGCATAGTGCTTCGTACGTTTGTTTCTGGCAGTCCGGCAAACTATCGTATATCTTTTAAGCGCCTCACCTTTTAATAGAGTCGGGAAACAGATGAGTTTCTGGTCTAATGTCCATCCATTCGCATCCGTCAAGTTGTCATAGGTGGCCAGCAAGGCTTCGAAGTTCTGGCCGTCAGCTACTGAAAACGGCGGAATGTCCCGTACTTATATTATTGGTGTTGTGGTGACTGTCCTCTCCGTGAGCTGCTGTCGGATTGCCACCAATGGGTCTCCGTTTACGGTGGGACCAGGTCCATTTGTACTACCAGCCGTAGTGGCTGTGCCACTTCCTATACTATTTTGTCCTGACGTGCCGCTAGTCGGCGTTCTACTTGCGCTCGCTGGTACTGACATATTTCTTTCCGACTTTATTGACAGTCCTTAATTGTTGTAAGTTGTGGGGCGTCCGTGGTCCAAGTCTGACAAGGGCACGGATGATAAATGTATAATCTGAAATATATGTGTTTGCTTTAGCGGCGGAATTACTACTGCTGAGCAAGCGATAAGTTCACTACAATGCTCGTGTAGCTACTTCCTACAATATGTGACTGGTTGTGTGAACTTTTCGCTTCGCCGAGTTACCTTTACTGACCTAATTCAGGTGCCTCCACCTATTCAAATCCAGCCAATCTACTCCACAAATCAACACCGAAAAATGGTACGCACCTGAGCGAAAAATATTTTTTTCTAACACTGGTTGGTTCCCACTGCAAAATTCTTTAGTTTCACTGTGACGTAGGGTTGTCCACTAAAATCCATACACTTGGTGAGATCTGATGTCAACCCAAAATCGGACACCATCGAGAATATCTTTTCGTTAATAAAATCAATCCAGGATGCCTTACTTTCGATTTGGAGGTACGTGCATCATTACCAATAAACATCTATTAAGATATTTCCAACACCATACCGATGGTATAAGTGTAAAAACAGAGGCTCAGAAAACAATCTGTTTTATAAAATAATACGAGTTAATGCTATTATGCTGAATATTGTTCCTTTGGTTTATCGACAATTGTTTGTACTCTACGACGATTCAGTCCTAGTTCCAGCAGATCTAGGCGTACGCGACGTGACTTGGTCCGTGGCAGATATCCGACTATCTCGTATAGTCCTGATTCGCGACCGATGTCTACTGGGCAAATCGTTCAGCTCCAAATAGTTGATTACGTGTATTTGTAACGGCGCGCCAGTGACGAAATAATTAAGTAGTCCCAACGCCGACAAATGTTACTGGAGTAGGACGAATAGAGACTGTTCGAAACAATTACGTCTATAACGTCACAGTTATTACTACCAGGTCCGACTTGAAAAGTAACTGAGCGCTGCCAGCGAGTTAATGCCAATTACGAAACCGGAATCTCGACAGTCAATATCCTGATCGATATTGACGACAGGGCCAATAATAGTTGACTGGTAGATGGTGACAACAAGCTAGCCGATGAATATGTGTATATAACAGCGATATTATCTATTAACCGTCGAGTAATCGATGATCAATTCAACAATCACGTAAAACAGTCATATATCTGAAATGAAGGCCCTGAGCCTTTCATTAGCAAACGTCGACACGAACAAGAACTAACGAGCCACTGCCAGACTGCACGCATAATCCTCCCGTTCCACCACAAGCTTGTCCGCCGTTCGTACTTCAGAATTCTGAGCCCGTACAGTCCAGACAACTCAACACCTGAATGGTTAATACGAGCAGGAATGCTGTGTACTCGACAAAATTCTCGCTGTCAGCGGTTCTTGTATTTTTAGTTCTATAGGAGGCTCAAAAATGACGGTGTTGATGTCTGGAGAGCACGAAATCGCATTGTTACAGCTCTGAATTGCACTTACAAACAATGGCCCCTTCCTTCACCTCGCTAGTTTCGACATAGCTCATAAATACCCTAGTTACAAAGTTATAACCCCTGCTAATCGCTGTCATCGATCATAAGGGTCTGGTTGTTCCGGACAATAGGCCGGGTGATGGCATGCGAGAGGTCCGACACCCATCAATTTGAAAGTTTGTTGGTCCCCAAAATCTCACCACCGCCGTATTTCTCATAGGCGTAGCCCCCACTAAAAATATGTACTAGGACCAGTTCTAGCCCTAAGGGATCCCAGCTGCACCACCATTTTCCTTGTGGTGCCCGGACAACCCCGGTTTCCACGACTCCCCGGTGAACTGCTAGCTGACCTAAGGGAATCGCTTATCTTAGCAGGCTGCCGGCAGGTTAACAACGGTGTTCGGGCTGGCCCCTATAACGACCCACGTAGTATGGAGGTCCCCCTGTGGCAGTGTCAACCCTTAAGCCTGCTCACAGGTAATAAGGCTGACCCGCCTTTCCCTCATTTCACTTAAGTCCTTAAGAAAGGTGCGTATTCCTATTTTTGATCTAGAATTATTACCGATTCCCTAACTGGCAACGCCTCATCGGCTTGCAAGGCCACCCAAAGACTATTTTGTCTGTAGTTCCAGGTTTTCACATCCTCTGGTACTAAACTTCGCGCAACGCACATTTATTCAGTATGATGGACACCTACCTAGCCTATAATAACCAGATAGATCGTATCGCTGAAGAAAGCATTTCACACACTAACACTTTATTGACAGACGGCAAAGTTACAGGTATTTTAGCGATGCGACCAAAATATCTACACACGAGATACAAGGGGTACCTCGCAGTGCACCCTATATGTATATACATATGAACATGGTGATGTGAATTCCATTAGTTGTGACACTACGATGGGAATCATGAAAAATCACTTCGGCGCCCCTACAATTTATGCCCCTTGGAACTCGCGATGTTCTCTAACCAATATACCTATGCTCATTCCCTCGCCGACTACTTGTCGACTACGCTTGGAAAACACCCTAGGCCATCAATTGTTCAACGCACCCTTGTCGTCTGGCTCTCTCTCTTTGTTCCATGCTCGTTTCACGCGAGGGTCTTTTCACTGAGTCTGGATGTCAGCTGCGAATGTGAAGAATTGCTAGTTTATAATTGAAATATCTGCCTGCGCCAGGGTCAGATGGAAAACGCGGGTCTTTGTCAAAAGGGGACGGCGCTGCCGCGTCTCCCGAGCATTGGTAGCCTTTAAGATTTTGAATTTATGATTTGGCATGGAAACAATTGCTTTAACGAGGACCCACCGTGTCTACATGGAGTGCGGGTCCGCGCCTATAAATTTTGTTCAAAAGAAGAACCAAATGCTTTGCATCCTCCTCAGGGCCGTAACTCATATAGGGGGTGCGGTTCCGAGTGATTTTGAGTAGATTAAAACCAAATGAACGTCGCAGCCGACTCCGTCCCATTTCCTAATTTAGTAATTCACCCCTCCTAGTGGCTTTGATTTAAGCGGAGGTCCGCAGTCATTTGCAAGCACAAATACGGTGCGGACTGCCGCGTCCCTCAGCAAAATGCTTAGTTTGAAAACCAAAAGATAGCTGTGGTGATTTGCGTTTGAAACACTTCGGATACCCCTTGTTTGGTCATAACGATAAGTTTACCAAAACCGTGAAAAGTGGGGGAGGATAACACACGAAAGGTCCTGATCCGTCACTCCCTATGGAGCAGTCGCACCGACCCAACGATACTTATTCCATTGTTAACAATGTGTGACGGAGTGCTCTACCGTTCCTTCACGGCATGACACCCGTCCTTTTTGAGGCTAGTTGATTAACTTTTGACAGATAAAACAAGGCTCAGGGCAAGATCTCGAGTTTCAAAGCTAGCGACAGGGGTTCCGTTCTTTATGCCTTTTTGAATATCTCTCAGCGTGCAAATGGCTATGTCCGTCTCGAGTGGGACTCTCACTCTGTTTCCCCAATAATTGGATCTATAAGTCGTGTGACCTGGAGTTGTTCGTGTTGACTTTCCTATAACGTACACTCGACTCAAGCTACTAATTTGAAAGCATGGGTCATAAAAAGCTCCACTGTCTTTTGCAGGCCGTTTGAAAAAATGGGAATTGTTTTATAGTACCAATTTGCAGCTGTGCCTTAAACTGTTCGATGCAAATTATTAAGGTCTCCTACCGTGTCTAAACGGCCTGGAAGACTGGTTTTGAAACGGCTTGACAGTGAACGGTTAAACGAAACGCTCAGGGACCAAGTGCTCGAGTTTTTTGACGGGGAGCCTGGCGCCGATCTGTACTTATGCTCAATAATCATCTGCCTTAGCGGCTGCCTCCAGGTCAACACACTTGTACTAGTTTTTTCTAAACATCTTACTGCAAAGCCTTACCCCTCCCGTGTCCCTATGTCCTTCCCCCTTCCCGTGTTTATCCTCGCCCCCCTATCCCCGTTCCTATTCACATCACTAAAATTTTCGCCCCCCGGGTCTAAAGCTAAAAATGGCGACCCGGCCAGCGGGGAACCAGTCGAGACTTAGAAATTTGCGAACGATTTTAGCGTGAAATTTTCTTGATTTTGTTGGGGCTGCACTTATGGGAGCACGGAGCATCCGTTGGACGTACCCGAACCCGCAAGGGCAGCCCTTGCCAGCGCAATTTGAAAATGCAAAAGAAACCACCAGGTAGGCTCTGCACTGCATCTGCACAGTGACAGCCACTCCTGGGCGAGTTTAAAACCAAAAAGAAAGTGAAAACCCGGCAAAATCGTGCAGTTAAAACGTAACAACAAAGCGACAGCCGCCTAGAACAAAACTCGACGACTCTGCGGCTGCCGCGCTCGACTGGTCCCGACGCTGAGTCAGGCCATTTCTATTTATACCCCCAGCTGCCCCCCTTTTTGTCTCTAGCCCTTGTGTACCATAAAATCATCAAAGCTTGAAAGCGATGCAAATTTCATAACTTCTAAACCTTCAAAGCGGTTCTCATACACATATATATATACATCAAATATATACCCCAAATAAACTTCAAATAACCGAGCTACAAAACCGACAACGACACCAAAGCTAATGTAATAACAACTTCGCCCTTTTGGTCATCGACGTAGACGTGGGCCCTGGACAAACATATAAGCAGCCGCGTAAACAACAAAACCTCGCGCTGGTAGGCGCAATGTTTTCTGTAAGCAGCAATATACCAGCGCCTAGGGCGCTTATATTTTATCAGAAAATTTTTTGGTTATTTAGTTTTTAAGTTAACTAGGGAACGTAGGCTGCCGGGGGCGGGACCAGGTCCATGCTCTGGCTGGTCGCCTACCGATAAAAAGAAAATTTTGATTGTTACACTAATAGGTGGCCCGTTAGAGACCATTTTGTAAGCCAAAAACAGAGAATTTTGGGTGTCCCGGGAGGGTTATTTGGGCCCTGCTCGGGCCGGTAAAGTTAGATGGCCCCGGGTTCCGATGAAACAGTTAGGGTAAGACCCCATGGAGGTGTAGAGATTAAAAATTTGGGTAGTTTTGGTTATTTTGGTCAAGGTTTATGTCTTTGAAAATTGGGTACTTAGGGACCCTTGTTAAGGGTCCCTAAGTATTGACTGTTGGAGAATAAGTTGACCCGATTTTGAAACGTGGGGAACCCTCTTGGTAACGTGATAAGTCTACCTGGCCTTAAGTGTCAGAAACTATAAAATTTTGTTATTAAATAGACCATATAAAAATGACATTTTTAGATAAATTGTGTCGCTTTTCTTTCCCGTAAATTTGATTGCTCACTTTACTCCTTGGTTCAGTGATCCTGCAACCGCATGCCAGGATGGGTCCCCGAAATCCGAACTGTGACAAAAGTCCCCATTAGAATTTCGCTTAAAATCCCGGACTCTGCCCCGACCCATCCGGACACGTGGTACTACACTCTTTCACGATACTCAATAAAATAAAATAAAATTCTTCTCTTTTATGCACATATCAATTATCATTATTATCATTATATCAGTATCAGGTGTACGCACCGGGATCAACCTTAAGGCATCCGATCAATGAAAACGAAAGCAAAGTCGAAGAAGTCTTGACCCTTATCCCCGTTCCATCCGAGTGCGCAGCCTCTTCCCACAATACATTATTAATACAAGAACACTATCAAATTTAGTTAGGGCCGACCGGATACCTGCAGATTAGTTCCTTATTTTGCTATATCCCATGCGAAAATAATCATGCTCGCGCATGCCAGGCAGGCGGAGCGTGATGATACAATAGGTTACAATTGAGATAAAATTTTTATTTTATAACGACATTGAATATTATACAACATATTACCGGAATCACGCTCCACCGGTATCCGATCGCACGTCCCATGACGTTTGCCCTCTCTTTTAACCTTGACTTGAATATTTTTTCCCTAGACATCCTGTTAAAATCCTGGAAATCTCGGGCTGTTACAATTTTATACAAACACAACTATTTTTGTGGCTACCGTTCTAAATACCGGAAATAAATGTTTGGTAACCGTACATTTTATTAACCATGTTTTTTACGCTCAGTCTCGTAAAATCTGAAGATTATAGATCAATGTAGATCAGATGCGAGAAGGTTCATCTGGGTGTCATTGAGCAATCATTGGATCATAATCTGATGCATCAAGAAATATTACATCCGAAAATTCGTCGGTTGGGCAACCCTCCGAATCTTAGCGGTGACCTTGTTATAACGCTGCGTAATGAAACCAATATTTTGCCCTAAAGAGATATTTTCGCGTTGCTCATGACATGTTCAACGTTACGCACTGATTAATTGAAAGTTTGGATTTTCGATCACTTCACAAGCTGAACCGGGAAATTCACTCAAGACTCCTGAGCAGAAGCACTAGTATAGGTGTTTTCTAGCTGCTTGCTGGTCGTAAATACGTCTCACAGGACATACTCCCATTGCCAGATCAACCATATAGGCGTTTGCAAAAACACCACAATCACTTGACCCCTTCTGCCATAGCACAGGCATAATTGCTAATTGAATGTCGTCGTTTTCAATTAAATGCCAATAGACTCGACGCAATGCTTTTTTTAAATCTTGTGATGTTGAATCGCAACGGATCGTAAATCTTCACATGCCCATCGCCAGATGTCGTAGTCAGCCAGTGATGCCCCCGACATGGTGAATCTGAATAAAAGTATCTTTGCTTGCATACCCAATATGTAGTGCTACCGTGTCGTTCAGTCCTTGGATGTTCGGATACTGACCACCTGCAATCGCTTGCGCGGCATTTATATGTGTGTCGTTCAGCCATTTGCCTCCTAATAAGTCTTCTGCATCCCCATTCGTCAGATGAATGTCTTCAAAGCTTTTCCAGCAAGCTGTTTTGGCGGCGTTTGTTGAAAGTTTAGACACTTTCTGCAGCGGAGCTTCTGCTATGACCTCTGGTCTTTTGTGGAACTTTTTCACAATACTAGTGGAGTAAGCGGAGCTTAAAGTAGTGTTGTTGGCTAAGTTTTGCAGCCTAACACGATTTTTAGGCAGCACTTTTACCACACGATACGGACCGCGCCATGCCTGTTCTTGTTTTGAGCCTTTCCTGTTGTGTTCTCTAGCGTTGAACAATAGTACGTCATCGCCCTCCTGCACAACATTTTTTTTCGGCGTCGATCGTGCACTATTTTCATTTTGTCTTGTGCTTTACTGATATTCTCCATAGCTTCAGTTTCAAGGAACATTCTCGTCATAGAAGCCGATTTGAGAACTGTCTCCGCGTTATCAGCTTGATCCATATTCGTGTTTTCGTCACAGCAAGTAAAATAGGCATCTCGTCCGTACATAAGCTCAAAAAGTTTCACCTTCGTTGCTGCCTGCGGTGCGCAGTGGTAACAAAACAGAGCTCCTTCAAGTAGTTGTCCCAATTTTTCTGATTATCATCACCGATCATTTTCAAGAGAGTACGTTGCAACGTCTGGTTGTATCTCTCAACAAACCCTTGAGATCGGGGGTGGTAGCTTGAGGACGCCCTACGCTCTATCTTGTTTATGACGCACAGTTCGTCCAAGACCTTGTTCACGAACTCCCTTCCTTGATCGGAAGACACAACAGCTGGAAATGCTTTATCGAGGAAAATATCATGCAAAGCAGACGCTACCGTTAAGGCTGACTTGACCCAAAAGGAACGGCTTCTGGCCATTTGGAGAGGAGATTCGCACCGACCAGTATATGTTTCCATTACCAGTACTTGTTTCCATTGAAAGATTCGGGCATTGACACCAAATCTATTTCAAGATTATGCCATACTGATTTAACTGGTAACGGATGCAGCGGCGTATCGTTTTTCTGAAAGCCACGAGGATCAGTCTTCTGGCAGGTTTCACAGGACTGTATGTAATAGCTGACGTCTCTGTTGATGTTGTCCCAAAAATAAGTCTCTTGAATGACTTCAGCAGTTCTGGTTCTCTCAAAATGTTCCCGGCTATCATGAAAATCCTTTACGATCCTCATCCGGTCCGATGGTTTTGCGAAAATCTTAGTCTTATTTTTCACTGTCACAGTCAGTTGATCTCCATTTACCTCAAATCTGGAACACCGTGACTTAAGTTTCCGCTTTAGCCCCTTAGCAGTCTTGTTGTCTAAGTGCTCCCAACTTTGGGGGTATTGATTTCTTATCAAATAATTGAATACATCATCATACTCATTGTCCATCGAGTATAATTATGTTTTGGTGAAGTTTACAGCTGAAAGGAAGGCATTAATATGTAACCTACACATTAATTAGAGTAGAAAATTAATATCGGTGTCACGGTATGATTTTCCGGGAGGCAAATTTGACTGACCGAATTTTCCTCTTGGGGGGGGAAGAATCATACCGGAGTGACTTGATCACCTTTCTAACAGGAAAATTATATTGTGTTCCTACCTTACTCACTATCGCTTGTCACAGATATTTTATTTCATGATTTGACAAATCCAAAGAATATTTATATATAGGCACACATATTCATTGCATACAACAATCACACTACCGCATCGATATATAATTATGCGTCTTTTACATAGAAGTGCGTGCAATAACTGTACACCGTAGAGACGTCGCGCGACGATTTCACACAAAACGGAGACAACAGCTTTCCATTGCACGCAAAACGATGACAACGGCTTTCCATTGCCCGCAAAATGCTAACGCTACGGTGTGCATTCGTGCACGCACTTCTGTGTGAAAAACGCATTACAAACAGTAGAGAGAATCAAGCTTCCAATCGAGGGGTCGTCATGTCTGACCATACCCCGTTAGCTTTCCCGCGTAACACCAATCGTTCGTACTTGTGAGTCGTTCTCTGTTTAACTATTAAGATTCAGTTGTAGTAGGTAGCTGATAAGAAACTCTCGATAAAAAGTAGGGTTCTCTGTGATCGAGGTGCCAATCGGTCTCCAAGAAATACTCCTGAGACATGCCACTTCTCAGCTCGCAGCTGTGTCTTGCGTTGAGCGTCGTTTGTTCGAGCCTGGGGTCATCTGCGCACACCGTTTGCCAGGAAATCGCGGGCACGTAGCTTATATTTCTTATAAACGAAATTATCGTCGTCGAGACAGCGGTGAGCTTAACAGAGTGTAGTTTGAGGGCCAGTATCGCGTCCCCCTGAATCCGGGGTAACGTGGCCTGCTCGCTGCAAGCAATTAGGACTTTTGTTTCTTAGCTCAATTAGAATCGCTTAATTATTTCTCACCAGTCTTATGCCGTTCCCGTTGAAGCTTTATGGGGTCCTGGGTGGGAGAACGTCGGTTGGGCTAGGACATTTCACCCTGCATTCGCTGTGGCCGAGTCTACCATACCGAAGTTAGTTTCTGTCGAAGGTAAGACGAGACTCGCTACCGTAGCTGCACTGCTTGAGAGTACCCGTCGAAACTATGAAGATGTGTCAACCTCATCAGTTAGACCAGCCCATGAAAGGGGTCGTCTCGAATTTGGATGGACGCTTCAACGGAGGTACTGTGTTAGTGTTTTGAGATTCTTTTTAATGGATTTGGTTTACAAATGACTTCGGGCGGTCTGGCATCCTTGTTTCCTTACGATTCTTCAATCGAGTATGTATGCGTATCTGGGTGTACATAAAGCTTGACGGAACTGAAGCCACCTTCGCGCAGCTAGCCCACCTTGGAGAAAAACTCATCTCTTTGGCGGACCAATATAGTCTTGTTGCTTGACATTTTCCTCTGCGGAGTTTGCCGGAGAGAGAAAAGAAAGAAGATTAGAGCTGCCCGAAGACTCATGGAACAGCAGCGCCGCGACCCCGTAACCGGAAAGTCGGCCGCGTCCTTGGAAGCTTTTATATATTGTTGGAAATCAGCGGGGATTAGTTGCACGACAGGGATCAAAGCTGCACTATTTTTCCGTTGGTGCCCGGACGATCCCGGTTTCCCCAACTCCCCGGTGAACCTAAAGTTGACCTAAAGCACCGGTTAGCTTAGCATGCCACCGCTGGGTTAACCCATGGTGTTCGCTCTGGTCCCTGTTATGACCCACATTTCCGTGGTATGATGGTCAAGCCTTAAGCCTGCTCACAGGTAGTAAGTCTCGCTTGCTTTTCCCTCATTAAGGTCCTATTTTGGATCCCCGATATTCACCCCGATTTCATGTGAACCCTTGTACGCTGGTGGGACTGATAATTTAAATCCCGCTACGGTCAGACACATGGTTTTGCTTGATTGAACCCTGGCGTAGCAGGTAGTGGTAGTTTATTGGGAAGGTTGGTTAGCCCTAGCTTACTACGAACGACGAAGGAATCGAACACTTGTAGGAAAGATACTCCCGACCTTACACCGGTACACGGAAAAGATACAAACCGGTTAAGGACAATAAAGGTCGCTCGCTTAAGGGTCCACATTCCTTACTCGCCGCAGAGGGCGTCCCTTCCTTCGAAACCAGGTATGTGTTTTCGGAAAGGTCATCAACTGGGCACCCGTCAAAATATATGATGTCATCAAAACCCCAGTCGCGAACCCGCAGAATTCCCTAAGACCATTGTTGAATACGGTAAGCTCACGGCTGTTCGATTCCCTTTAACTTCTCGGTTGCCAATGGCGGTGCTTATATCACTTTTATCATTTCGGTTAGCGAAAGATCTCGATAAAATTCTGTAGCTTCGTGGGCTACCTGAGAGCTGCTTCCAAGACTGCTACCTTGTCGACATTTTGATGGAGTATTTTGACAAAACCCAATTACTTGATTCTTAAAATCTCCCCACTTTGCTAACAGCACCTGTAAGGTTTATGTCCCAAGCTGGCTCAGTAGCCTAGCCGAATGTTCTAAATGGCACCCTAATTTTGCTAGTATTGAGTTTGGACTTAATGGTTATTGCTTTACATTTAAAATACACACGACAGATCCTTTACTATCTGCAGCAAGCTGCGGTCACAAACAGCACTCTGACATAGGTTCCTAGGGATATCCTTAGACATTTAGGCTTATAAGGATAAAAATAAATGATTCCAAGCAACTTTATGTGCTAAAGTTGGCTCATTTTAGTACTCGTATTAGTATTGAATTTGTAAGGTTTTAATTTATAAGGTTTTATAACATCGAAATCTTTTGGTTCAGAATTAATTAACGGACCGTTTCTTAATTTAGCTCCGATTCCTGTCCAACCCTAGCATCTACAGTAATCTCTTAAATTTCGGTTAGGATGGTCTAAAAAACTGCAAGTCGTTTTCTGTGAAGAACCAAGGTTCAACACTAAGCATAGAATGGATATATGTCGATTTTAGTACAAAATACCACGTTTAGATCGGTTCAACTCAGTCGAAAACCAGTCGGGGAAGTTCAGTTTTTATAGACATTGCAATAGGACACTTGAAAAAGTTGGGAATTTAGGCAGGTTTCAAGGAAAACCTCTCACGCTAAAATTATAATAAGTTTTCTTCCATAAATATTCCTTTCAGTTTGCGTGATCTAGACAACTAATTGATCATGCAGTAGACAGTCTTGAAAAGGTTAATTCTAGCTTTCGGATACTCTGCATAGAGCGGTTGCACTTCACTTCACTTATAGTGCTGTTAATTTATTTAACTCGAAGTATTTATGGATTGTACCGAGTGTAGGCAAACTATTGACAACTTCGTGTCAGTTTTATTAGATTTGGTACATCCACAAAGGA
Organism: Trileptium ribeirensis; assembly: GCA_030248225.1. NCBI lineage: Eukaryota > Metazoa > Nematoda > Enoplea > Enoplida > Thoracostomopsidae > Trileptium > Trileptium ribeirensis. The sequence continues at coordinate 36,264 of JASANE010026648.1, forward strand.
ATGGGCTGACAATGTTAAAATTTGCTAAACTTTTAAGATACTCCCATAATTCCTGCAATTTGAAATCATGTAATAACTGACAAAGCCCGCTCCCATTGTTTCAACCCATATGGAGATATGTGCAAATGTCTTACTTTTTATACATCAATTAAGCTAAGGTGTGTGCGACAGGACCGAATTTTCTGTCTGCCGCGGCTCTAAAGCCAAGCTTTTCTAACCGCGATTACCCATTGTGACATGTTTAGGCCGAGCCACACCCTACAAATATATTAGCTAATAGTAAACCGCGGCTAAAAAACAGTTGCAATCGCCGGAATTGTCTCCAAAAGGCAGAAATATATGTTGACAATGGAAAATTTCTACAAAAGGAAACTGGTCGTACATATGATTGAATAGTCATAAAACATCCTTGCTGATGGAATAGTATAATTTTTCATGTATTAAAGAGCGTGTTTTATATAGATACTAGGTTGGCTTTTAGAACGCGTCTAAACAAAAATTTGGAAAATAGTGATATTTACATAATTATTTTACCTGTATTTATGCGGGTTACTTTATGTGCTTGCGTTTTGTCTAGAGCTATTATTTACTCTGTAGCACAATCTGCTAAACTGAACGTAATAAATATTTTTTCAGTAGTCCGTCGCGGCTATCAAGACCGCACGCACAGCCGCTCTCGGTTAGTACAAACGTACTAACATAGTTTAGCTATTTATTTAATGTATGAAACGTTTTATTTAGCTGCACATTTTTGTCCTTAATCGGCATTGGCTCTGTGACAGAATTAGACCCTAGATGCACACATCTTAAGGTAAATGATTGATTATTTCGATTCTGGTTTGTTGTTTTGTTACCATGCACCTAAGCACTAATACGGATTCGCCTTTCCAGTTTAACACATTCACCCAACTTTATTTTGGTACTACCCAACATACTACAGGATATATGCAGTTTCAATGAAACTGTTCAACTTACTTATACAAACGGTATAAGTACAAAGTTTACAACATCGATTATATAAAATCTATGTACAGAATCCACTTTAGACATTTTTATAAGCGAAAGTTTCACATCAGCAAATCTTTAGTGCCCCTAATATTTGGCTCTTAAAATACAATTTTCACTGAGGACACACCGAACCTGTATCCTAATCTATGTCTGTTATCTTTTCTTGACGAGACTTAAATATTTAAGGTTTGATGTTCTAATGAACAGTTTTGGTAGTTCAGAACCGTTAGCCAGTTGAAAATTTATCATTCGGGATACTCCTAAATAGATAAAAAGGTCCCAATAAATTTGCAGGTTGACTTTTCAGGTAAGAGTCGGACTGTTATTATGAACACTTATCTTATTACTATTTTCAGAGAACTATTGCTTTTTTAAAAGGTAATTGCTTTATATACAGGCGTTAGCAATTTACGGAGAAACAGCAGAAACTGAGTTTAAAGTTCAGGGAACTGGGTCATAAAATTTATAGAACGGTCTCTTCATAAACCCCTTTTATATATTTGAAAACAGATCAAGATTAACTTTCCTATTTTTAATACCATGTTATAAAGCGTTTTAATATATTTTAATTCAATAACTAGGACCCAAATAAATTTAGACGGTCATTGACATGTTGACCTGAATTGTCGTGCTCAATATTTTCAATTAAGATTCCTAGGACTTTTACTATGATTCATGCTTCATCGAGAAATCAGGTACTCCAGGGTAAACTACCAGTGTACGTGGCTTAAGCCTTTTTGTTCGCCGTTGGAGTGCTTTAATTTCAAAAACCTTACCTATTAACATGCTCATACCCAACTTACGAATGTAAGAAGTCTGGGCTAAATTTCCATAGACTATATATTGACGGATTTTGATGAACTTTTATTAAAACTTTTGCCAAAAATTCTTTATGGAAAATGAATTTCCAAATATTATTATCTCTTATTGCCTTTATATAAATTTACCTAATTATATGAAATATATCAATATTATACATATTTACTATGATTTAGTGTGATTCTATAATTCTGGTATGACATGATAGCGACATTACCAAAAGTCACATACATGAAAAATATGTTTTTAATTTCCGAATCTTGTCTGTGAAGTCTAAAATGCATTGATTATGTATAATACATGTATATACGTGGATTCTCAGTGTAATCATTTATTATTCACAATGGTGTGCTTCCGGACGTCCGCGCACAATTATGGAACAAATCATAAAGAACAACAACAATTAAAATCAGGCATACTATAACAGCTACAATGCCTAGGTGAGCTGGAGCAACCTGCTGCCTGATTAGGTCACTCCACCTCGGTGCCTGTATCATGCATTAAATTTACTGTACATTGCAAAGCAGGAAAACAACACTCGTACGCATGCGTCATGAAATACAATACAAAACTGTGTTGTTTAGCTGTATATACTCAACTTCAAAATATATACTGCAATGACATCATTCGGATGTATCTCGCATACAGGAATTGTGTGTGTGTCTCGAAGATAGCAAGTAGTGCATTCGGTTAGTGATTGGTAATTACCAGATGACGATAATTTTAAGTTAAAGTCTAGAAATCAGGTATGTGCGTTTTAAGTGCTAAATTGATCAAAACTGGTACAGAAAACGAATTTACCAGAGTTTTGTCCTTCGATAGAAGTTAAAGTAAGAAACACGCGAAATTATTGTAGCGCCAAGGTACGCTTAGATGCCATACTTTCAATTATCGCGATCTGATTATGGCATGTGGTGTAGTGGTAGTGCGCTGGTCTTGCAAATCAGAGGCTGGGCTCGAATCACGGCTGATGCAGCGTCTGGATAAGCCGTGGATGATTTAAGCATTTAACGTAATGTAAACCCAATAATAATTAGTTCCGTCCTTATTTTTCAAAGATTCATGGTGACTTACCAAGTTAATGAAAATCCGTATACAAGTTACAAATTTATATGTACCAGTATCTTTGAAAATCAGCCAGGACAAACGTGGAAAGTATAAGCGTGGGTGCCTTATTTGAAAATAGTGGTACATACACGGAACCAGAAGCAACAATGGATTGCAGCGGTACAGGCACTAAATAAATATATAATGCTGCTATCAATACAGTTTTAATGAATTTTTTGCATCGTAGCAAATTCTGTAACTCTTAAGGACTTGATACGTATCATAACCTTCCCGACAAGTTTAACAATAGTACCTTTAACAGTTTTAGTATCGTCGGGCTTTGGAGTGAAAAAGCCTAACGATAGAAAATTTTGGGTCGGCGATCTGCCAAGATTTTGGGTCGGCGATCTGCCAAGAATCTTCTTTTACTAAAGTACTAATTCAATACTCGTGCAGATACGTCAGCACCTGTTCGAAAATTCGTTTCATTTACGGTATGACGGTTTAATTCAGAGTTCCACACAACGGCTAAAGTGGCAAATTCTATACGCAGCCGGATTATAGCCTAGATTTAGTGATGTATTGACTGTATAAATTTAGGCCATGTCAATATAATTATGTCTATGTTAAAGGCGTTAAAATTTCTATTTAGCGACACTATTATATTGGCTAGGAATTTCAAGTTTATGGCAGGTTGGTTTTAAATATAAACTTTCGCTTGTTTAGGAGTTCACTTACGTATCTGAGTCTGATTGCTAAGTTTGTAAGCGAAGGATTGCATCATAGCTTTGATATAAAATACTTTTTTGAAATATGTAGTGCTCAAAAAATAATTTCAAATGCTTTGTCAACAATAAAAAGATGTACATTTGCCACTATGTTCTGAAAGTGTGACATATTTGATAGAACCATTCCACGTTCGCAAAGACCTACTACGCTAACGGTAAGGTAATCTTTAGGAGTTGTTACGCCTTCAAGACTAAGTGGCGACATAAAGTCAAGGCTGAAACTGATTTAGCGTACAAGAAAAATTCGATATATATACTAGTTTCTTTACACAATAAAGTTAAAATATCGATATATTTAGTAGGTTATTAGATTGTAAAAAATGTTAATTTATCATTTACATGCCTGTATATATCTGTTGTCAGTGTTTTGTATTTCGTACAAACAAGACGCAAACTGTCTTTAGTATTTACTAAAGTCTTACATATATGATTATTTGCATTACACCACATTATACAATGTTACTAGTTAGTTACTATTCATTGTTGTAATTCTTCCATATTATATATATGTTAATTTTGGGTTATATATTTGTCTATTATTATATCGCTAAATTATTTATAATCATAATGTATGTGCAACGCAATCATAATGTATGTGCAACGCATTTTGGTTAATATCTAAACTGTACTCAACTGGTATATTTTTGTTTGTATCTTCAAAAAATATCTGCCCGCTTTTGGATTAGAGCTAGAGGTGAGATTCGGTATGCGCCTCGGCCCGGCCCGGTCTAGCCTTGTGCGGCAGCCAGGGCTGGGCAGGCCGAAGCCCGATTACAGACGGTCCGGGCCGGACCGTCTCCGATGTTAAACACGCTGAATACGGCCGAAAAATATTTCCGTTACTTCCCAAATCATGCACAGACCGAATGATTAGTACACAGTGCGATAAACTCCTGTTTGTTATAAGAACTTTTTGTCGCGTTCTTTTCATATATGCGTTTTTATCTTTATATTGCCTGTATCCTTTGTATAGACCGTGCCTACAGTTGATTACAAACCGGCCGGGCTGGGCTAGGCGGAAATTTTGTAACTTCGGGCCGAGCCGACCTCGATTTCCAACGCGCCGGGCCGACCTCGATTTCCAACGCATCGGGTCGACCTCGATTTCCAACGCACCGGGTCGACATTGATTACCAACGGGCCAAGCCGAAAAACTTCGACCCGTTCTCCCCTCTAATTAGAAGACAAATAGTACAGTCTCAACTACAATCTGTTGATGTAGTGTTGGGTTTTTTGTTTCGATACATATAACTGGCAATAGTTTTGGCCATCTATATTAGGTACTAGCTTAGGCTGATTTTCAGACTATTAGCAGCGCAATTACATACTGTTTGCGACTTTTGTCTCGCCGCTAACAATCGGCAATAGATTCAATTCAAGATAAATTAAAGCAAATTCAAGATAAAATATGATTTTGAAACTTAAGCATCTAAACTTAGACGTTTAATTTGTAACAGAAATGCATGGCTGTGCAAAGTGTCCCATTAATAAGAATAATGAAGACGAAAACGAATGCCTTTGGCTTAAAACGCTTTCGAGGTAATGTATGGATTGGAAGCCTCAGCATCTAAACTTAAACGTTTACTCTGTGATAACTATTCAAGAATGCAAAAAATGTACCGTTAATAAGAATTATGAAGTCAAAAATGAATGCCTTTGGCTTGAAATGCTTTCGAGATAAAGTATGGGTTTAAAAATGTAGCATCTATACTTAGACATTTGATTTGTGACAAAAATACAAGACTGTACAAAACGCCCCGCTATTAAGAATAATGTCGACTCGTTATACTTACTGATTAACACTGTGTGTATATTGTAGGCGTGGGCGATTTTAACTGTTATATTAATGAACACTTCAGATTTTTAGTTTTCACAGGTGTCACATGCTCATAGAGTTAAAATTTGCTGCCACTATAAATTTAATTATATATTACCGTCATACATGTAACAAATTGTCTATCCAAAATAAAATAAAAATACATAAAAACATTATGACACTGATCCGAATTAAACACAGGCGAACATCAAAACGAACGTATTTTAGTGCAGATATATATGTCTACGTGCTGATAGAGAAACTTCGTTATTCGGCATAAAACCAAGTAAGCAACTTCATCGCAAATTCGAAACTGAATCGGTTTGGGGATTAATTATTTTTATACAAAACACACGGGTCTTTTCTTTTAGCCCCCCCAGCCAGAATTTGATGCCGAAGCAGGGGTTCAGGAAGGTCTCGTTCGAGGCTTTGGTATACCTCATCCCGTCCCAACGAGGGTACCACCATTTCCCCTTCGCCGGCCCGCGTCGAAAAATTTGTAGCAGAAACTGCCAAAAATAGGCCGAAGATTGTCAAAAATGGAGGTAAAATTTGGCAAAAATATGTCCTCGGGGAGGGAGACAGGGCGTCAACTTTTGTCAGCAACTCCGCCTCTGAGGTGACCTCCGCCCTCCCGACCAAAACTACCCCTGAGAGCTCATAGCGTCAGCATGTATGATTAATAAGTGTTTAAATACATTAAAATTTAAATCTAAAATTGCAGAATACGGACAGTTTGGTCATATTGTTTGGTGCATAAATAAAGACTGTCACGCATTAAAAAGAACGCAACTTTTAAACATAAAGGCCATAATGAAATCATCGTTAAACTGTTTTAAAACCGATTAATAAGAATGACAACATTTTTGGAATAAAAATTAGCACAATACTTAAAACCGACTAGTATCGACAAGTCCTATATATTAAAATTTTTTTTAAATTTTAATAATTCTTTCACAAGTTTACGAAATAAAATATTAACCTGCACTGAGTCAAGGAGATTGTTTTAGTTGCCGATTCAAGTAAAATATTTTATTAAATAAGTAACAAGCGGTTAACCTAGACTGAGTTAAAAGCTGATTCATTGGTCCTAAGTGAGTTTGGTACTTAATCGATTTAGTCAAATCTGACTTAGCGTGTTTGCAGTATAGCATTAAAAGAAGTCGAGAGTAAAACAACTCTTATTCTTGAAATTTGTTAGTTAACATTGTCGACTTTACTTTGAACGCTTCATTTTCACAGAAAATATAAAATTGCTGATTTAACCCTTTAACACATTTAGTTTTGATCCGGCGCAATACAATATGTAGTAGTGCATTAACTTAGTTAGTTTCGTATAATGCGTTTGGCTGCGTGATGTCATTCGCCCGAACGTTGAGGAGTCTTGAGGATCACAGCTACAGTGTCGTCACGGATTGGTGGTTAGTTTACGAGCGCTACTCTAACACAAATCTGCTTCGATTCATCGCGCCGACAACCCTCTGTTCAGCACTAGTCGAGAAGTAAACTTAATCATGAACCAACGGGTTCAAATTAAGTTAAATATTTCTGTTCTCAGTGCATGTGATCTTTAAAAACAAGTTGAAATGTTTGAAATTTGGCATCAGGCATGCGCTAAGTGCCATTTTTGTTTGCTCACTAAACTCTAGTGCATAAGATATGTAGAACACTAAAGAAAAACAATGTTACATACAAATGGATATTAAAAAAGATTTTCCAGCTTCGCAATTTAAGTTTTTGATGATCCAAGTTGCGTAAACAAAGGCGGTTGCTCTTATAGTTGAACAGCAGCCACGGAAGATATGTGGATACACATTATGAATACTGATAATTTAATATTATTGACTTCTACTGGATACGTCTTTACGTACAATGTGTCTTGTTAAGGATATAGTTTACTTGATATGAATTATACGGTATATTGAGTCGGGACCGCTGAATTATCAAAAATACCATTTGCGAGTCGGAACTAGTCGGTGTATGGCACATGTGTCCACAGAGGTTACTCCCTCTCTAAGATTTGAACGTTTTTCTATGCGTTATATTCACCCCTTGACGCACTGCAACTCCCTGGCGTCCATGACGTTCTAAATAAGTTAGCAATTATGAGCAAATTAATTATGTAAATGGTAGCACAACGCAACAAACTACGAGCAATTTCGGCATTTGAAATTTCAACCCTTCCCTGCTGTACCAAAGTTCCGCCGGAGCCATTTAACCCGATCAAAGTCAAGCTAAAGGCATAAGTAATATGCAAGCATGGTTAATATGCTGAATAAGTAATATGCAATATGCTGAATTGAAAAATAAAGGCGATTAAGTGGTACATAATATGTACATACATTATATTATAATAGTTTTAAGTTTTTTTCACAAAAAATAAGAGATACTTTAAGCATTCTGTGTAAACCAAACATTCACAATCACTGAAAGCTATTACTAAAGCTATAGCCAATTGAGGGGATAGTGTAACAATGCAGCTTAAGTAACTGAGCCTACAGTACGTTATTATTGTCGCTGAGAAAAGTGTGTTTCTACATACGATTTAAATCAAAATGGGTCTCTTAACATGTTTTGATTCAGTTAGTCTTTTACAGCAGTAAAGCAATCAAATTACTGCTATAAATCTGCGGCAAAATTTGATCCAATTACTGAGATCAAGTTAGAAGATGAGCGCACGTAATTTCTCCTGGTGTTAAGGTGCTGCTATTACTGCTAAGATGAATATCTTGTATAAGGCTTACTATTACCTAAGTCAGGGGCCGCTGCGCTTGAACCCACCGCACTAAGCTATTCCTTTTTCTAACGATTTAACGTCCAGCATCTATTGATGACATACATGCACAAGCAATGTGCACTATGAAATATTTTACAGTAGTTTATGTGTGCCCAATGTTTCAGCAAGATCGTTGTCTCTACTTGATTTGTACATCTATGTATAAACATTTGCGAACAAACTATTTACTTAGCTTGAATTTGTTGGGGACTATAAATTTATTTGCCTTAAGTTTGAATTTTATCTTTTTCTATGAAACTTGGACGCTACGCATTGTTGTATAAAATAACATATTATTGTCGGTTGCACTGGTTGCCAGAGTAGTGACCAAAGCGATTTAAGCGGTCTTATTTGTGAGAAATACCTTTGTCAGGGTCTATTTTGCAATATACGGTAATGCGAGAGTAAACTTAAAAGACCCCGGCAAAGATCGTATTTTGTATTTTTGTGTAAGATTTGTTACGGAACGCTTTTTGGTCATTTGAAATTCGACGTAAAACCGTTCGCGAACACTGCGCTCCCGATTGAAATCTAACTATTTTGTGTTGGCGAAAATTGAAGAAAAATTATACAAATGTTTGAGAACGAAAATTTGTCGTTTTGATTGTACGTCACTTTTGCATTAAATTTGTTCTCGAACCCTGTATAATCTAAATTTGAATGATAATACACTAAGGAACATGCGTTCTGCAAACTGAAATCGCCAAAATTCTGTTCGAACACAAGATCTAATTTCTGGCACTTGAATTTGATTTCGCCAATTTTCGGTTAGCGAAAAACTGAATGAAATTAAGCCGGTCTTCCGTAACAATGGTTCGCGATTCGATATCGGTAATGACAGAATAGGATTGTTAGAGGGGTCACATTGAGTTTACTTGCGCATAACAAACAGCGCAAAACAATGCTACAGCTTGACAGCTGTAACCATAATGACCTGCCTCGCATGCTATTATCTTTCTTTGAATCTTGTAAATTACATCGCAGTTTATATTAGTTTCACAAATTTTTGCAGTTATTGCCAGTGAGACAGTAGCAACATATTTTAAAACATACAGTTGAGCACTTTCATATTGTTCCTGTGAAGTTAACTGATAGATATTTTAATATTAATAATTATTTGCGTTTGTTTAACAAAATTTAATGTTTTTGTTTTATATCGCTGAAGTTTATTTTAATGAAAATACATTAATTCATATGCAAAAGGTAAACATATTCAGAATCATATTCAGGCAAATTTTACAATATTTATATAGAAAAGGTATCCTTTATATAGTAGAAAGCATACAGGTCTTTGTGCGCTGCGTGCATAACGCCCTCGAATATAGTTGTGTATAAACAAAGCGTTCACCGAAGTAGCCAGGAGCCATTCCGGCTAGGGTATCATTCTTACCTAGTTGCTATGTTCTTAGAAAGCCGCTAAAAAGTTATTTTTAACAAAACAAAGAAATTGCTCTACATTACTGCCGGCACAACGCACCTATACATATAATTCGGTCATTTGTGTGACATAGTAGCAAAAAGTAAATAGGTTACAAACTAATGTTCAATCTTCAGTTGGAAACAAACATTTGCGCTGTGTCGAAAATTTTTTAGGTATTTACGCTTCAAACTCAAAAAATTTCCACCCAAAACTTTGGTTGGGGATATATATTTGGTGGCTATACCCTTAAAGGCGTTACGTCGCCTGAAAAGAGACCGATTGTTAAGAATTGTATTGCATGATATCGTAAGAAGTGAGTCATAACAGTATAAATACTACGCCTGACTACATGTCAGTCTCTTATCGTCGAGTGTTTCACAAACACAATAGGCAGTAAAGAGACGCATGGATTAGTTTAGAGCTAATTGCTGATCACCTACGAATTCCTTGGGGTGAAGAGATGTCTCAACATAAAACAGCAGGTATCCGCATAGCCTGTGCTTTCCGTATAAATAGAAATGTGATCACAAGTATATATCCCATGGATTGTAACCATCTCGTAATACTTCAGGGCCGTCTAACTACAAAATGTCAAGCTTAACATGTTTGCGTATATGGAATAATGTACTGAATAATTTTGTTTTTGACATGATCAGTTACAACGACAACATTTTAAACATAGATTATTTCATATGAAACATTTGACGCACACCGTATTACGTTGGTACGCGAAATGCAGCTGCAGACTTTTATACTATACTCACCACACAAGGACTCCACAACAATATGCAAGCTTACAATGCACAGCTAATAATATGACTTATAGCTGTTTCACTATAAAACCAAAGGATTGGATAAAATTTGTACCACAAAAAATAAAATTAGTGGGTCTTTAATGTACCGGCAAAGTTACTGGGGGCGTACAATTTATTAGCACACACGAATTTTCAAATTGCTGTGTAATTACTGTGTATTACGACAATAACCAAAAATTTGCTGTGTGTATCGAATTTAGCAGCACCCACAACTTTTCAAGTTTGTGGGTGTTATGTAGCATTTACAAAATTTAAGGGAAATTTTTATCCTTCCTCTTCAGTTTTAAAGTGGTTGCTCTATTGCAATAAAGGTAAAAGTAAGGTGACAAGTAAGTAAGACATTCGACAAGTAAGTGGAAAAAGTTCTCCATAATATTGCATTGCATGGGTTGCAGTGAAGTCAGTATTTCGGCACATATAACATCAGAATGCGATCAGTTACAGATTGTATTTTTTGAATGGCCATAAACTGTCTTTGATATGGGATAAAATTTCGATTAAGTTCAACTAAATTTAAATTAACATTAACTGAGATTGGATTCAGTTTTAAGCTTTATCTTAGGTCAATCAGGGCCGAATAACACATCTTGTTTTTAGCTGAAAACTTAAGCTCACAATTTGAAGCAAGACAATTTACCACGTTTTTCATTACAAAATACCTGAACGTCGATACGTTCAATTTTTACCTCAAATTTTGAGGTCAGAATTCCATGAAATCTGGATCAAAATTTTGGCTCCAATTTTGATCTAAGATTGATATCAAACTATAAAAGCAAAAAGTTTGAAAGCATGAATGCACCTTTACGTATATATTTAGATAAACAGGACATATTTTATGTCCCAGAAGCCAATAGTTACAGAGACACTTTGTACGTGAGGCCATAAATGGTGCAACCCGAACTAATTTTCACTATTCGCAGGAATGTGTTCAACATTTTTGTGATTCGGAAGCTGGTATGGCATTGAACTTTCATGAATATCGATATATTTCCCAAACCACTACGGGTTTACCAGTGCTTTAGGCGATCACCTGACTAGCTAACATCACGGTAAACCCTTGTCCCTGTAGGTAATTTGCGTCAAGTCGCTGCAGTTTTGTTTATATGCGTCAAAACTCACTGTTCTCCAACATGAGCATGCCAATCCGACGTACGATGCTTTTAAATGCTCATTATCTGTTATTCCAGCTACATTTTCATTCAAGTAGAATTATTTTAGCTAATTGTACGTTAGTATTACAATTCGAAAAATTATCGTTTGATGAAATTAATCTAGAAAAATTTTTTACTTATTTTTAGTGTATTTAGACTTAAACTACTTAATGAAGTGGGATTTACTCATTCATTCTGAATACCTGTTGTATATATCAGAAAATAGTAGTATAGGTATTTCTTTGCTTCAGTTTGTAACACCTTAATACGGTTATTGGACTATTTATTACTGCAAAATTTGCCGTCGGACAAATCGTCGCCGGACATATTGTCGCCTGGGTAATTTGTGGTCTGGACAATTTGTCGCCAAGACAATTGGTTGTCTGGAAAATTTGCTGCCGGTACAATTTGAAGCCAGCACAATTTGTCGCCTGTATAATTTTTCGTCCGGATCATTTATCGCATGAATACTTTCTCGCCAGGAAAATTTTTCGCTTGTTCAAATGGTCGCCATGATGACTGAGAAAATGAAAAATTTATCGCCTGGAATGTGGTATTATGTCCAGCATACCTTAGTACCAATTTAATGCCGCATAATGAACCGTTTGTATAACAAACCCTTTTTAGTCGAATTCCTGAGTAGTTCCGAGTGAAAAAAGCGATATGATAACGCAAACTATTGATATAATATATGATTAACCAATATGCCGTGTTCTTATTGGATATATGCGAGAATAGCCTTATCGCTTTGTCTCAGGTTGCCACAACTATGAAATAAGTTTTATTTTATATGATAATGGTTCTTAAGGGTACAGATAATATTGTGCATATGGTTTTAACCCAATTGAATTCAAGTTGAGGAAAAAAGGCTGTTTACCGAGTTTCGTAGAACTGGTTTTATTATAATACAAATAATATTATATTGAAATTATCAATTTCGCGACAACGTCATCATGTCCAATAAAGCTCATCATTCCTATCAAAAATTTGAGTCAACCACTGCAACAACGCCAAGGTTTATCGAAACAACCACCACAGTCGCACCTCTCACCCCACAGCTGATCCTACAGACGAATCCTGCGTCTCGAAGATCGAAGGTGGCTCCTACCGTTGAGAAATACCACATGGTTTGTTGTGTAAATAATTTGGCTTAATTACAGAGAACATTTTTTATTCATAGGGTTGTGAGTTCGTGTAATGCTTTGCCGGAAGGTATTTGCTGGTTCCGTATCGCAGTGTAGTATCGCAGTATCGCTCGACTCACAAGGATCAACCTGCTGTTACATAAGGTGCTTTGCGTTGTTAATTCAGTGCTGGCTCCATGTTACTCCTCATGGATGGAATATTTTCGGGTCTTCAATAAAATGGCTATGAAGACCGCGCACCAGTTAGTTACAACGAAATTTGTTATTATTGTTGCTAGCGTTTACCTCGCTACCGATTTGAACAGCACAGACAGACGACTGTGCGGATTGTTTGAAATTGTTAATAGCAGCCGCAGCTTGGTCAGTAGCAACAATGAGTTTTCGATACCTTTTGATACCAGAGAGAATAATGACAAGCGTTTGGAGACCCTGTCGTTGTTGTCGGAGTCGTCCGAAGCTGAGCTTGAGTTAGGCGAGTGAAGACATTTTCAATGACTGCGACCGAATGAGACTGTGGAGGTTGTTTCGATAGTCCTTGGGTTGTTGCAGTGGTTGACTCATATATTTGATTATAACGAATGATGTGCTTTATTGGAGGGCCTTGACGTTGTCGCAATGTTGATAATTTCGCTATAATTATTCTATTATTATATAACCAGTTTTACGAACTTCGGTAAGCAGCCTTAGTTCTTCAACCTGAATTTTGATTGGGTTAAAACCATATGCTCAATGTAGTCTCCACCCTTAAGAATTCTCAACAATAACATGTATATTTCATAGAGGTAGTGACCTCATATAAGGCGATAACAATGTTCGAGCATGTTGAACTTTGTCGTAGTATCTTAATTCTGACGGCTTTCCTAATACTACATAAATATCAAATATTTTTGCTTACAATTTATCCATAGGAATTGTGACATGGCCACTCATCCACAAAAGTAGGCAATTCCAAGCAATCTTCCTCGTCCATTCGGAAAAAATCAATATATCATGAACAGTTTTATTAAAAATCCATGAAAAAATTTTATAGAAAAGCGGGATACTCGGTCATATTAATGAACTTTTTTACCTATTCTTCGGTCTGGCCGCGTTTGAGACTCCCAAGCAGCGCTGGGTATCTCAAAGTTTCTTGAAGCGTACAAGATATTACTTGACCAACAGCCAATGAGATTTTCAACAATTAGAGCCATCAATGATTGTTACGCACCCCTTAATGTCACTTGTTATTGATAACCTCAATGCGGGTGCTCGTCAAGATAACGTTGAAATGTAACCGAGACCGCCTCCGGAGAACCTTAGAGATATCTCCTGCAATCCGCGGCGCCATTCCGAATAACGCGAATTCACCGGATAAGTTAAAGCACAAAGTATGGCTTAGCACCACGATACGTTCCCAGAATTTTTGATGGACGCTTAGTGTTAGTATCCATATAACACATTTTCATACACTATCAGTAAAATAGTACCAGTTAAACATTAAAACGGATTAAGGAACTTAATATTCTTAACAACGACTAAGTCCCATTTAAAAAATAAAGCAGACCCATCATTTTCAGTACATATTGAATTTTTTAGGTAAAACATATTTATTACAAATCATTTATAGAAGACATATTTACAAGCCATTTGTACTTCAAAGGTAAATAGTCCAAGGTTACATAAATATAATTAATGTTTGTAATTATAAATTTTCCGATGCTTGTAGCATGCAGGTATAATTTTTCGTCGTATATAAACGTCGTTTAGCGATGTTTCAAGGTCTTGCGCTTGATTCTTAATAAATACAAAATTTTGTAACCGTTAGTTTGGAAATCTTCGGTGTTTTATGGACTATCAAACATTTAAATTCGTGCGCTGTTGGTGGGTCACTTTGAAGTGTTCTACTCCACTTAGAAATAGAAGTATACGCACAAGTAGAATGCCATGATAGGTATTTTACACATCACACAATCCCCAAATTATAGTTACAGCTTCAAAATCCGCCGTTCTCAACATCTATTTTTTTAGAAATATGATGTATGTATATGTTCAAGAAATTACACAGCTAGTTGATTGGTCCCACGATGAATGGCAGGCATATTAATTGCTTGTGATCTTGTAAGAGTCTTCATATTAAATGGGCGTGATTTTATATAAGGGTCTTTTTCGACCGCTAAAAATAATTATGATGTTTGAGGCCAAGGTAACGTTGAGGTTCCTAAGTGTAATCCATGGCATGCGGTTCTCGATATAGTAAGCCTTAGGCTTAGCCTTAGGCTAAGCTTAGGTCCTTATATGAGACATACACTAAGTTTAAGTCTAACTTGGGGGGCTACCGCCTCCGAATAATATAATCCTTCACCCCCTCCATGCCGCTGCAACCTGGGCTTTTTGCAAGGATATAACGAAGCGCCACTCAGGATTAGCTGAACCAGATTTTTTTCCATCGTGAAACCATAAGTTGCGGGTCAGAACGGAAGTTGAGGACGACAGCGCAAACGTGGGGACTATACCTCCGCCCTCACCCGCAAAAAGTGTGAAAATGAAGGAATCCTATAGTGCGCACATCCTGCAACATATACCTAATGTAGTGTGGTTGTCGCGCTTTTCTTCAAAGGTACATAATGAACACTTGATATTATAGAATCCTCATATGAACTCTTCGTTTGTACATGTGACTGCTAATCAATCCCCGAGCGTTTGGTTCCTAATACCAAAACGAGGAGAAACTCGGTAGAAGGGAAATAAAACTTATAAGATGTAACAGGCGTGTAGTTGCTTGTCAAATTTTTCTGTGTCTTGACTGCTTTAAACCCGGAGATTGATGTTGGGCTGACAAAACCTGAGAAAATACAAATCCTGGGTGAGTTTTGCAAATTCGCTACCGGCTGCGAATACCCTTACCCTCCAGGGTTGAAAACTGAAATAAAGAGAAACTGTTGCTTTTGTTGTTTATATGCTGCATATGTGAATAGAATGACTCCATGTTAGTTAAACATTGTTCCGGAATAGAAGCAAGCCTCAAAATGAGTTCGCATTCCAAGAAAAGACCACAGGCTAACTTACTGATGTTTCATGAAGTTGGACATTTAATATACTTCTAGCGGTGGGGTCTGCCCAATATGTTAGAACTGGGATTTCTATTAGCGTTTTATTGGTAAGATTATATACTTAACCAATCCAGCCAACGGTCAAAAGCAAGCTTTTGGTATTGGTAAAAGTGCATAATAACAATTCAACGCAGCAAATATATTAATACTGAATTTCCTAGGCCTACTCTATGGTATTTGGGTTATAATGTAACCACAGTATTGCAGCTTAGAACTCGTGGTAATTCAATTTTTGTTATCTTGAAATTTGATTGTAAACCGAACATATCCTGTTTCGTTCTTGAAATAAGTGGTCGATGAGTTTCGCCTGTTAAATATATTTTCACATCTGGTGAACCTTTGTGATTTTATAAAATACGCAATGGTATGTATACAAAGCGTTACAGAGATACCAAAACAAAACTCTGGTGTTATACCTGACTCTCTGTCCAAACGCGCAGACGGGAATAATTTTTTGTGGGACAAAGCCTTTCATAGTATGCCTAGTATACCTCACGGCCGGAAATGTGTTAAACGAAACAAACCACGTCACAAATTGGTAAGGGTATATATTTAGTATATGTTTTTGTAACATAAAATATTTTACTGCATAATTTTTACATAATATATACACAAAAAATTTATAGTTAAAATTTAAAGGTGTGTTAAATTTTGAAGCATGGTGACTTGCCATATTTTTCCATTAGAAATTAGTGAAATATTCATTCCATTTTGAACAAATTTTGAAATCAGAATTTTCCAAATTTTATTCCTTGACACTGATTGAGTGAAGTTATAAGAAAAGTGATTACCCGTTGAAATTTACAAAAAAATGCAATAAATCTTTTCAAATTTTGACCAAAATTTCAACTTAAAATTTGGTCCAAATTTGACCAAAGTTTAAGTTAAAAATTTATTATTTGACGTGTGAACACCTTTTAACTTTATTAATAACAAATCCAGTACATGTTCGAAAAATCGCAGTGATACTACATCATTTCTGAGGCAACAACATATTCTCTGCCAACACACATACGATATTCCCGCATACGTCTTAGGGTAACAATAATGTTCCGCACGTATCCACAAAATTTTGAAATGAACATAGTAAATTTCTGAAATGGCAATCATTCATAAAATTCTAAAATGCATCACAAAATTCTGATATTATTGCGGATTCTGATATACCATAAAATTTTGAATGATCATGAAATTCTTAAGTGACAACCATAAAGTTCTTAGATGGACATCAGGAATTATGAAATGATTATCGCAAAATTCTGAAATGACCATCATAAAATTCTGAAATGATCACCACTATTAAATTCTGAAGTTACAATTAAAAATTCTGCAGTTACCACAAAATTTACCTAATGGCTATCACAGATTTCTGATGTGTTTTTAGTATGTATTTGCATAATGCTGTGGTTTATCTATGAGATATCGTTCAAGGAAGTCATATTAGCTTACATTGCGATTAATCTATGAGAGATCGCTAATATTGCAACAACTTTCTGAACGAACTGATACTTTTGTCATTTTAATGATCATTTTAGTCAACAAAGCTGGTTCCTGCAGTACGCGCACCACGCCTGTTTATATCTTTATCGGCCGTCTATCGTCCAATTGTCTAATGCACGATGCGCTGTTTAAGAGTATGGACTTTTGTTATGAGAAAATCTCCACTCAAAAACGACTAAAATTATATTCATCAATGCAATTCTTAATAATACAAGTAATTTAGAATAATTGTAGGTAGCTATGGATGTATTACGGTTTATATGTAACAATAATTATATGTCAAATTTAATATTTTTTACCGCTATAACTGTGTTTTTAAACATTGATGAAATATCGTCCAACAGATCATCGTCATCATTCAATGGGTCTCAAAAATCTAAAAGTCTAGCATACCGTAGCGATAGCGGCAAAGACCAGCGTGTTTGGACGCCATGGGAAGAAAGACAAATCTCCAAATGCAAACGTGAAAGGCGACGGCGTGGAAAATTGCTTAAAAAATTTTATTTACTACCAAAACATCATTTTAAATGTGGTAAGTTGTCATATTCTTTCGTCCATTGGTATTTTGTGATTTATGTAGCATATACAAAATTATATTTCATAGTTTGAGTTAATATTTGGACGTAGCAGATTGGAATTCTACGTAGACTATCGAAACCTAATTTTCTATATATACTTAAACTCAGAATATAGGATTTCGAGAAATGTGAAGCTGTAAAAAAGTAGTACATTATCTGCTAAGTCAGACGTTTTATTTGTGTTTACGGAGATGAATATTCGTAAACACGGAGGCAATAGTTAACTTGATATTTTTTAAACGATATGCTAAATTGGTTTGAATACAAAACGGAAACGCAGACGTTGGTGTTTTTATCAAATAGCTAGGTTTATATAATGTGCCTATGTATCAAACAATATGCGTTTACATATATTTCAGAGTTAACGCCCGTTACAAAATTATTTGTCATCGTCCAGAACTTGGATTTCGCCATACCAACTTGGTTACAAATTTCAACTTAGGATTTATCTACAGTAGTAGTATTAGTGGAGTGCGCCCTTTCGTCAACAAGTAGATCAAAATGCCCTGACATATTAAAACGCAACTAAATTTTGTCATTAAGATCTATACGATGCAATGATTGGTAAAATAAGAAACTGTATTGTTAGCCTAAATTGGTATGAACGTTATTTATAACATAACAATCTTAATGCCGTTATACATTAGTGCACATGTCCGAACGTAATATATGTTTGCACTTATCATTATTGAATTTATCTTTAAGCGGAGCTATAAAAATTCCCTATTCACGCCGAAGTCTGCTACAAGTAATAGTTGTAGCATAGCCAGCGTGCGTTAAAAAATTTGTACACATAGTTGTGACGAGTTGAAACGTGTGCGATACCACAATTTTGACCGTGAAACTCAACACATGCATGAGTACAAGTTATGTTCACTATCTATTTAGTCTGACCATGCTCGGCCAATCTCTTTCAAAAATACATGAACTCTAAATACTAATGTTACTAATTCGGCATTATAAATGCAAATATTTTAACGAAACTTATCAACGTAACCCTGTGGTGCGTTTGATATTTTACCTTACTTACGAAGAAGGGCGATATCATAACTCGATGGTTTGCTGTGACCGTTGGGTTCAGCGTCTCTGTTCATTATTGGCTAACTAGTACAACGTATGACTAATACATACATAGATTGTACCGGACAGCTAATAAATTCGTTTTATGTATAATCATTCATTTTTGCACCTTATATCAAATCGGATTGTTCATTACGAAGGGCCCGACGATAAAAGCTAGATTTAGTCTACTTCTAGCACCAAAAATTTTTTCACCGTATTTCAGAGTCAAGTTTAGAACCAGCATGAAGCCAATAGTATCCAACCGCAGCAGAAGTCTTGAACCGTAGAAGACTATGATCACAGTGAAATTTTCAACCAAATAAAACCAAATATGTCGGGTCCATAATGGATACAAGCATAATATACACCAAAAGTGATCGAAAATAATGGTTTTGTTTATCCATTCCACAGTTTCAACGATATTGGGAAAAGATCGGGTATATAATATACATTATAACATACACAGAAAACATTGCATGTTATCGGTTCTATATCCCAAATGTCGAGATATTCATGTCACCGGTAACTGTCAAATTTTTTATGACATGTCTTTAAATATTACTACGTTATGAACAAAAACGACAAAATTCTGCCTAGTTTTGGCCTACAAGTTGGAGCTATATTCCCTGCTCTCGAAAAAGTAGGCATACATATAAATGATTTTAACCAATATACGCTGATGTTTGGAAGTAATCAATGGTAAAACAATTATGGCATTCGCCCCCGCCATCTGTTTCTGAGCTATAACCGTAATTGTAATAAACCTGTGCCTTAATGCAGGACAAAATAACACAAATAATCCATCTTAGCAATGAAAAAGAAATCTGAACGTTTGCACTTTGTGTGGTACTTGTTTGAAAAAGCTCTTGGTCTCAACATATAGGCTCTATAAGGTCCAGTATATATACGAATATTTGCGGATATCCACTGATCATAGCGCCTAAAAATTTCAAACGTTCGAATACTCTGAACAAATAATAATTGTAGCTACACAATGGCTTAATCTTAATGCTGTAAAGAGAATATATTTATTTAGTAAAATAATGCTAAATTTACCCGATGTTTAGTCATAAATTACGGTTAAATTTAGTACTATATTATTATACAGATTTTGAACTTTTGTGTTTATCATTTATTATGCTGAATGTACACGTAAGCGTATGCGTATATATACATATACAAACGCTTATATGACTTTACCCTAGGTGATACCAAACTTTAATTCGACAAACAGAAGGTGTGCGCTCTCAAATTTCAAGTTCTTTAAATCTAAACGTTCTTACCAGTAGCATTCAAAGTTGAACATCACCTAGCAATCATGAAAAGATTGCGACACATGCTACTTCAAGCAAGATTCACTGTAAAACAGGCTAGATTATAATCAGTAGTTGTAAATTTTTCTGCTAATGATCGATGATCCTGTGTTATAGTAACTGCAAACGCAAGCTATCTGTAATGTTTTACTATATATTGCTAATAACCATCGGCAAACATTATTAAAAGCATTTATTTGTATGTCTCCTTTATCATGAACAAAGGTTAATGAACTACCAGTTTTAGGCACAAATCAACTCGAATTTTGTTGTTTTCGTCCTATAACATGGTGACCACTAACGTGCTTTGATAAAATTTTCACAATACAGGTAATCTGATCTATCACAACTGCAGGCCAATTATCCAACCAATGCCCCATTTAACAACTGAATAAGAGAGCAAAAGAAACAAGTTTTGCGTCATCATCACGTTGGAATTGTGGTTGTTGCTAGATTTTGAATATGACTGTGATATTTGGGTTAAATTTGGGCAGTACATCTACCTGTAATCTGCATATTATATCATTTATATTTTTTAACATCGTACAAACTGCGAAATAGATAGTACATATTCAAAATTACAATCTTCGACAGAGAATCTTGCATATTTCGGTGCTATGCCTTTAGAATAGTTGGGTCTATGTGGAGTGAGTATTTACTGCGCTCGTGTCGGTCTTGCGACGGGCGTGCACGTTCATTTTATCCTGAAATTATAAATACGGCCGTGAAATTAGAGGCGAAGTTATTTTCCGGAGTAGAATCACTTAATCTTCTGGCATCATTCGGTTAACCAAAGTTAAAAGCATTGGCTCTAAAACCGAACGGTCTCAGCGCAGCATCTAGTATATAGATTTATCATCATTTATATTTTGCAAATTTGTATTTAGCATAACAATATGCTTGGGATGAAAAAGCTTTGGCACTGCTTTATAAATTTAAGTAAAACCTTACTTTTGTTACAATAGCTAAATTAGCAAAGCTGTGCTTGAATGCTGGCAGTAGTTATACCAGCTTAACATTAAGTTCCAAATTTTGCTAAAAATCTGAAAAGTATACTTATGCTTCAAAAAAGCATAGTTAGATTTTATTTTGCATAATCAGTGCCAATTATATTCATACTAAGCGCCCCCGACGAGGAATTCGCAACTGCCGAAAAAACTAGAATTTAATATTTGGAAAAAAGAAACAAAAAGTACAAAACAAAGAACTCAAAATCACATATCTTACTGCCTAGCTATATCATAAATTTTTCACAATATTAATGGCCACAAAATTTATAATACGAAGCGCCTATGTCATCGAATTCCCATCTACCGTAAGAATTGTTGGACTTTAATGCTAACTGGAAAACGAAGAAGCGAAAAAGAAAAAAAAAACAAAACCAGAAACAGATTCTTCGTGCCTAGCTATCCAATAAACGCTTTTATGCTAGTCGCACAGGATTGTAATGTTTAAACAAGCAGAAATTCGTTTGGACAGTTGATGTCGCAAACTTCAGCTTGAACATAGCGAAAAGTAGTAAAAGGTACAACTAGGATAATCTATCATTGCCCCAAAATAGTATAACGGGTGATCCTTGTTTTCTATAAAGATGTGTATTTGTTACAAAATTTGCGCATTTTCTAGAATTTAGAGCGCTAAAGGGCCAATGGTAGTTGGGAATACAGAAAACGAAAGAAAGTTGGTGGAGTATCGGCGTATCTTAGTCGTAGCCAAAATAGTTAAGGGGACAACTAGAAGCCCATATTTTTGCTACAAAATAGAGTGACTGGTTATCCTTCCTTTTAATAAAGATGTGAATTTGATACAAAAATTGCGTATTTTCTTGAATTTAGGGCACCAAAGGCCTAAGGTTAATTAGGATTTAATTATAATGGCTTACTTGTGCATGTTCTCTTTGATATATTGATTGCTGTAATTGGGAATAATCATTCGCCTGAATGGAATAATACTTAAGAATAACACGCTTTTAAGCTAACAAATAACTTGAACCTGAATGAATATTTGTCAAACAGGCAAATGGTATAAGCGAGCGGAGTGTTTACTGAGCGCGCCAGGTTTACGAGCCATTTTACTATCGTGAAAATTTCTTTTTGTCTGCTTCTGTTACGCATAACCCATCTCCGGGTTTACGGATTTCGATAAATTTCCTTATTCTATAGTAAACGCGAGCCTTATATATAGACCATTTTTGATGCCCTGAAAGTAATAAAGAACCAAACAAATGAAAACTCACTGCATTTTGGAAATCGGGTTCGTCGATCGTAAACCCCAGAAACCTCATGAAAAGGTATAATATAGTCTAGTTGCATAGCAAAACCATTGTATTGAGCGTGCTTAACAGCCTAATAGATATTCCTTGTAAGGCAAAACACGCGACTATATGTCAAAACTTGAAAAGTCGTTATTTCTGGCAAAGGGTCGACCTCAGGGGCCGCAGCAGCCCAGGGAGTAGTCACACAAAAAGTTAGTGGTCCGGAAAAGCCATAATATGATGGTTTGGTTATCTAGATTTCAGCACCATGAATATTTTATACCTTTTTATAGGTTTTCAATGGATTTAGGGTTATTGAACACGATTGGCAGAATATAGTCTGTCTTCGGAAGTCTGGTTGCTGCGTACAGGGCATCAAGCATGGTCTATGTATAGGTTTTTAGGCATGCTGAATAGGATGGTTCCGTTATCTAGATACTAGCACGAATACTTAGTGCAATTTCAATTTTTCATCGGTTTAGCGTCGACGATGTTTTAGGGTTTTCAATGGGTTGAGGTTTACAGAGGTTTTAACGTGGTATGTAAATCAAACACAAAGATTGTTACAAGTGATTATGCAATAGTACCAGTTGATGAAACTAGGGTCGCTCTGTTTCCACTTGCTTTCGAGTTCCTAGTATTTTGTCTGAGTTCGCGAAATTACGCTGCTGTTCTATGTGCAACTAAGTTTGGATATTTTTGCCCACATTTCGAACACTACAGGAATATGTTTAAACCGCATGATCAAACAAAGTAACAATAACGTAACAATTAAGCAGTGCATTTATATGTTTTTATTACAGGTAATTTGAAAACAGATGCCGTGAAAATGGTAAAATTCGATCTTACTCAAACTGAAACTGGATTAAAGTTCTTAGAATTCCCTGGATGTTTTGACATTAGCGTAAGTGGATAGATGTAGTGCAGTTTGATATTCACTTTGCGTTGCAATGTATCGTTGGTTCCTTATGTCACAACCACGACTGTCGATGGGTGTATGGGCTACTTTCTATGGGTTGTTCACCCCCAAATTACGCAAGAGTAAACTTAAGATGCGCCCCCAACTATCCTCTTTTGACACCATTTATAAAACCTTGTTCGAGAACAAAACTCGGATTTCAATAGCCGTATCCGATTTCGGCATTTTCCGTTCTATAACGCCGTTAACAAATGCAATTCGGCCCCTGTACTTTAAAACCAGTGTGTTCGCGAACATTTTCAAATTATAATGTATGAAATTATGAAACGGACAATTTTCCGTTCTTTAATACAAAAAATGAAATTTGTGTTCAGTGAACAACTGAATTGCAATTACTTTTGACATAAGAGGATGGTAAGGGGCGCAGCTTAAGTTTACTCATGCATTACATACATCCCCTGAAAACTTGCTTTCCCCACCACCCCTTGCCGCGCAGACGTAATTGGCAAAAATGGGGTTAAAAGTGGCAAAAATTGGGGCTAAATGTATAAAAAATAGGGAAAACTAGAAAAAATTTATCGAAAATTGGCAAAAATTCGGAGAAAATTTCGAGTACCTAAAAGCATAGATTTACATTCCCCCTCCAAGATGACTTCCCCCTGACGAGCTCTCACTCGAGATTATCTACCCCTGAGCCGACTTAACTTCGAAACCTATGGTCACAACGCTGTTTATGAGACTTCAAACTGGCTTAAAAACATACAGATACTTGGAAGTAATGATATCGTACTGTATACACTGTTCAGAGTTAGACAGCAGTGAATTGACGAAGTCGCTTGCACACAGCACAATAAACCGTTTTGTCAGTATTGCAAGAAATTTTAACCGCTATGAAATCTATACCATCTTGTCAACGTGCATACTTTCTGGATGCAAATATTGAGACTTAAAAAACTAACAAAGCAATCTAATAACCTACATCGCTAGCTACAAATAGTGTCAATCACTGATAATGCGCATAAATGGTATTTAGGGGTGTATGCGACACCGTAAACATAAATGTAGCAGCTGAGGGTTAGTCGTATATCATTAGTAATTGATTTACGATATAGGTGTGACCCTGACAGTCTATACGGCAGGGTTACTACTGAAGGGGATCAAAAATTTCAAACAGTGGGAACATTATAGCTGAACCCTGCATTACAGTGAGACGGTGGGCATATAACTTCAGGCATTCATTCGAAAATTACTTTGAGATGTACCCACGAAGATGGCTGTAACTGAAATTTCATTTCGGTGTAAACCGCGATCGGGTTTGATATTTACCGACTTAAATGAGTCTATTTAAAGCAGTTCGTTCTAAGAAATGTCTTCTTGAATCGGTCGAACTCGGATGAGCTTGGCCCAAATTAATTTTGGCGTTAATTGTCATTTCAATTCGGACTGTTTGTGTATTGTCCAATATGTCTTGTTCCTAAATTTTGACCAAGAAAATAGATTAAAACAAGAACTATATAATATGGGAAGTGCTCCAAAGTTAATCCATTACAAGAGTAACATACAAAGCAGAAACCATTTTCGGCAACTCACCATAAGCCTATAAGCCATAAGCCTACTGACCATAAGGTTTAAAACAGTTTAGGAGCCAAATCAATGCGGTCAAAATTCATTGTGAGTCGCCCGATTGAAAACCACATTTCCCTGAGCAAGCGGATTTAAACTGACTCATGTTAAATCAGGAAAAATTTATAGGCAGGTTTCATTCCGCTAATCAAAGCCGAACCTTAATTTTAGCCGCCTTCATGGGCATATGTTGGAGCTGTTGCAGCATAATTATCTTTATGAACAAAAATCAACATGGAGAATTATAGCAGATATATTGAAAACATAAAAAATAAGTTAAAACAAAGATAATTATTTCAACATAAAAATCGATAGTTTACTAGGGTCAAACAATTCCACCGTTTCGTCGATAATAGCACACCATCACACATACCTAAACGATAATTTGTAATTCATTAAGACGAACGGCCACCTACAACAAGATAGCAGGTACGGTTCCGTAAAATGCCATTATCTCGGTCGTGTTAACTCCGCTAGCTTAGCGCAGGTCTTATAAATGTTCCTTCGCGCACATATATATTAATAAATTTTCAAGCTAAACTGTTTACATAGCACCTACCTAGCGAAATTAAGAAGACAAAGGTACGATATATCCTGCTGGACGGAGGTTAAAATATAATTTAATTATCATCGTCAATGATGCTTGACGTTTTTTGACAAAGGTACGATATATCCTGCTGGACGGAGGTTAAAATATAATTTAATTATCATCGTCAATGATGCTTGACTTTTTTGACAAAGGTACGATATATCCTGCTGGACGGAGGTTAAAATATAATTTAATTATCATCGTCAATGATGCTTGACGTTTTTGCCGATGGATTTTACGCTGGCGATTTGGCTAAAACTGTAAAACAAAAATGAAGAACAATTTTAGCAATTTAGGCTTTCATGATAATCCATGATAACAAAAATTGGAAGAATGGTCGTGAGCCACAACTGTTTGCTCATACCGAGTGGCAAATGGTGTTTCCGGATGGCAAAAAATCGGGTGCTTTTGAAAAATATTCATGCCAAAACGTCGACATCAACGGATGCGGTGGAGTTGGCAATAACTGGTAAGAAACGAACGGTGAAAAAGTAGTACGCTAAAATACTGTAGAGCGTATTGTTGAAATTCCATATTCAGCCTATTTGCGATCTTTGGCATTATTACGGTTAGACACCAAAATTTTATAACATCAAGTGTATACATGGCCTAGATCCGATTCCTTTCAAAGTTTTTGGCTGAAAGCCAATTTATAAGAACTACGATAAATTTTAACATATATCGTAAAACTCAGATCCTTTTATGTTTACGGTTAGACAGTAAAATTTTTTGTAACATCTAGCCAAAAATTCTCTTATATGAGCTATTCCCGATAACTTTCATGGTTACGGTTAGAAAGAAAATGTTTTATATCATCTAGATATA
This sequence comes from Trileptium ribeirensis, assembly GCA_030248225.1. NCBI lineage: Eukaryota > Metazoa > Nematoda > Enoplea > Enoplida > Thoracostomopsidae > Trileptium > Trileptium ribeirensis. Next base: position 62,801 of record JASANE010026648.1, read on the forward strand.
AATTCCAATATATGGTCTTGCTCCGATTCCCTTCATAGTTACGCCTAGTCATCGGAATTTTATAGCACCTTAGAGATAAACTCTAACACAGGTGCTTGTCCCGATCCATTGCGACGGGAGGTAGAGTGAGGGGTGAGGTCGTCAAATTTTTGTCACCACCTCACTAATGACCTCCACCCCAGGGCTTCTACGTCCTTCCCTCCAGTTGACCTATCCCCCGCCGAACACGGCTACACCTCCTTGAGACCTCGGAGCGTCAGCATGTATGTATGGGCTTAGTCCAGATCACGTTCCAGATTACAATTACATTTAAACACAAAGATTTTCCTGACCTTTATGTTTCCGCATTATAGACACCAATATAGGGCCAAGCCGATATCACTTTCAAAATTTCTGTTGCACGACAGATTTTATAAGACATGATATATTCGAATTACTGCCTAGCTGCTATCACTTTCACGGTAGAGGTTGGGCAGGCAATTATGACCTAATGGTAAGATACAATATCCGACCTAGTCTCGATAAGTTTCATATTAGTGGTCAGATGTAATCAGAAACTTCAAGATGCCTTTTATGGTTGCTCCAAGGCGCCAGATTCATTCCGATATAAATGACTGTTGACTGTTAACCACACGTAGGTCCAGGTTCACAATGCGACACACTGTAAAGGAAAGTGAGGTGTCCAACTGGCTAAATGAGTTTAAAATGAGTTATGAAAGCATTCCAAATCTGTAGTTGAACCAGCTATAACCGAATCAAAACTACATACGGGCATAACAGCAATGCATAAAATATTTGCTCTCTTGATGTGACAAAAGTCATTGATTTCTATAGCGTAACAAATAGGTACAAGTTTATTTTCTCAAATCCCTACAAAAGCAGGATGCAACATTGAACGTGGGGAAGGAGGTCTTTTAAGTAGGTAACTTTTAGTCTTATATACACTATCTATTATCGATGACGTAACACTGATCTCTCCGCCAATTACATGCCTGGCTTTAACGCTTCCAAGTAACTACAACCAGCGCAGTCCAGCTGCATGAAGAGAAGACAGTCCGGAGTAAAATTAAAATGAAGAAAATATTGGAGGAGTGATCATTAAGAATAAAGACAAAGCCGGATTAAACAAATTAAAAAAAGTCAAATTTCTAGGATAATACAGTACAACAACATTAAACTTTACCTACAGGTTCAGTATATTTGTAGCAATATTATATGTGATATTTTGACATAAAATTGTTAGTTTTTATATTTTTTATATTTTTGTACGTGTTTTATACCACAGCTTTTACTGTGATTTCTGCAACAAGGTTGTCGATCTTCAGAAGAAATGGAATTCACGCGATTTCGTACGGTGTCCAAAGCGTGACGGGCCGCAGACCCTAGAGAGGTAAGACGCTAAAGTTTTGTAACCGCAAAGACTGCACGAATATCATACGCGTAATCAGCTCGTGAGTTTGCCACAAATATATATTAAATTTTTGAAAAGAAGCAGACATATGGACCTTTAGAAACGGTTCAGGTAATAAAACATACTTACACATGTTGATACTTTTATTGGCTAATAAGGTCTGACGTGTAATGCATGCTATTCGTTCTAGATAAAAGTATGATAAAGTTTATTATAAAATCATTAACTAGGTGCATCGCTGGGAGAGCATTTCAGTTAAAGGGCCGTACCCACTCATTGTGCGGGTTAAGTCAACATAGTAATCTAACAATATGATGTTGAAAAATTTTTTTGTAGTTGTAGACTGGGATTACGAGGATGCACCACTATCAAACTGGGGGCACGGCTCCCAGTGCAATCCCGCCTGGTGCCGCCCCTGACTGCGACCATTGAGTGTATAATGTTTTTTAAGACACACGTTTTATGAAAAAAATGCGCGATACTGCAGCATTTGTCTGTACATATTGTATGAGTAGGCGGTTACTAACAAAGGCGGTTACATGTATTGGACACAAATAATCCGTCTAACCATGCATAATTTATTACAGCAATAGTGGCATTATTTTAATATAAAGCTGACCTTTTACCACCTTCTACAATTGTAGAAGGATTTTTTAATATTATATATGTTTGTATACTGTCACCTAATATGAAATAATAAAGTAAATAGAACTAAGCTAAATACTACGATTATAAACTATCTGAACCGCTAATTTCTCACGACTTGGATTTTAAACAGTGAATTTATCGCCTTATTGCATACTGAAATTCAAATGAACACCTAGAATACGACACCATTGATAATGAAATTGTAATACCTACAGAACACAATTGGAAAAATGCACTATAAAGTTAACAACACCAGTGGAACCTATTATCATGTGGCAAAAGTATTGCAATTCCAACATTTTATTGTTAACTTGTCTATTATGAAACGCATTTTTAAGCCCTATTCTTTCATTTCCAGGGGCAGGTGACACATCCTAGTTTTTATACAGGTAGGTCTGACCCCCTAGTTTATGACAGGTCAGTTTAAGAAGTGTGAACGGTCCGAGTTGTCCCGTGAAAACGAGACGGGAACAACATAGCTCATAAAACGCGTGGATCAACGTGTCTTGAACCCTATAAATTAGACAGGCACGGATAAAAATGCCCATATCATCATATGTAGGTTAATATTAGGGTACTGGAGAGCACAAATACACTTCCCTTGCTCACTTTTGGTTAAACGGATGTGTTTTAATGGAATATTTGATTTCATTCCGTGCAAAAATGGTGGTGTTAAATTTATTCTATATTTCATAGTATTTTTAATAAGAGATAGCAATGTGATAATATAATATTATTAAATAAACCATTCTTTATGAGGTCTGACACGCTGTAAAAATTTGAGCCAAATCGGTTCGCCGGTTATGAAAATTAAAATAAAAGCTAATTTAAATTTGTAAACTATAAAATTTTGATCACAAAACTGTCCACAGTGCTCTCCAACTGACCCAGAAATACAACGTTCTTATGCGTTTGTACACAGGAGTTGTATTCGTTTACGACGAAAAATAGTTAACTATAGCCATCAAACCGTTCCTGAATTATACAAGTTGTAGCAAAATTAAGGTGCCTTTAAGCAGTAGCAGCATAAATATGTGTAAAATTACGAGGTTTCTTGGTCGAAAACTGACTTGATCCACAATATTAGATGCCTCGCTGCTACCGTTGGGTTTACGCACTTTTTTGAAACGTTTTCCTAACAAGTATTGTACTGCATGGTGAATATAAGCCATGCGTAATAATTTGAACAATATTTAGTTTATAAGTGCTATACAAATTTTGGATGTTGTTAGTGTGTCCATTACGCAATGCGTGTGCTTTACGAAAAAATTTCGACTGGGGGCATCAGTCATTGTTGGATAACACTCGGCATAGTAATCTGAAGGTACATCTTGTAAAAATTTAATTGCAGTTGTAAAACGGGGGACCCTATAGCCCCACCCCGTGGTGGCGCGCCTGACACAATATCGTTGGCACGCTGTACCTTTTCTTCCACAGAAATTTTCACAGCAAACGCATATCACTGCCCAATCATTTATTGCTAGCTTCTCCGAATTTCAGATATTGGTCTGGCATGTTTCAACAATTTTTTTCGTTCCTTATTGTGCAAAACGAAGGACCTACATTCGTGCCTCTCACAAAAAACCGCACTCGCCATGCTTTAATTTTCGTTATTCAAAATTTTGCGTTATCCAGTAAATCGCCCAAACAAAGACTTATAACTAAACTATATATTTTTACACATAAATAAATTTTTACTTTTTAATCTTAGAATCCACGAGGATGATCTAGGCGATATCCCTTTTAAATCCTCTAAAGGCAAAATTTCGAGTTCCCCGATGGCGAGTAAAGGGTTTCCTGGCCCCAGGTCCAAATAAATTCTATAAAATAACGAAAATGATGACAAGGAAGTGCTAATAAAAGTTTTTGAAATAATCTTACCATTGTACCGTAATTGATGCATTTTAAGCACAGTAATTTAGATTCCTATGTTCAATATGAAACCTATTATCTTGTCACCTGAGCACCAGTAGTTCTGTTCGTCAATATATTTGAATGTACATGAAGTCAATTTGGATAGTTCGAATTGTTTAGTTATTAATTCCCGTCAAAAGTAACAACAAAATAGCAAGGAATTCAATGACCTTTTCGTTAGTGCTACGTTACTCTGATATTATTTTGTGCACTAGGAGTTCCATTTAATTGCTGACATAACAAAACCCGTGGAAAAGAAAAATGGCAGGTACCGCAGGGACTTGAACACCTGCTCTCTGAATTGGGAGGGCGGTGCTCTACAGCACTAAAATATACTTTCATTAAAGTGTCCTGCATTACTTTGCGATCCCCTTTATATGTGGTGCTTGTTACAGAAACAGACTTCAAATGCTTCAGATATTGTAAAATAATTAAATTAAACCTTATACAACATAACTAACATCCACGCACCGCACCAACGTGTTTATAATTAAAACGCAGTAAGCTACTTAGCAGAATTTTTGCCGTGAATAAAGCTTGCTTAGTTGACAATTTGTATCGTAGTTTATATACTATTCAGCGTTTCTAAAAATCATAAAGATTGTTGCAGCAGTTTTTTTCTTAATCAAAAATGACGCAGCTGCAGAGGAGCTAATGGTCTTCATTACCTAGGGTAAACGGTATAATATATCTTGCGTTTATTAATTTTAATGTTATAGCTATTACAACTTTTTCACTTAAATTTACAGTTCGTCTTAGGTTCTGCAAGCAGCATGAATGTATTTGCAGGGCGTAAAACTAACACTAAAGGTTCAAGTTACAAAACTAAACGTTTTATTGGAACCGTCAGTTTTTAAAAAAGTTACAAATAATTAAAAGCTGTAACTACACCTTGGGTATACCCTGCGGTGATTATAGTTCATAATTATAGACGAAATGTTTGCATTCGTGGATGGGGCGAACTCGACCGAGATGAGGACGGCGAGCCTGATTTCTTATGTTACCCGGAATACGAACCATACCTATCTTTAATTGAAGAAATCGGTCTACAAGGATATGTGAGTTGTTACAGAAAAAACTCAAAATATCAATCCTCCAAAATTGTTAGGTTAAAAGTAACAACTTTAACCCCTCTGAAATTATGAAATTCATTTTAAAAATAGAGAAAATAATTTGATTATATGTATAACCTTAAAGTAAGATATAGAATCAATATGGTTAAAACATTGTGTCTTCTATGGTGGAGCCAGACATTAATCCAGCATTCGTAGAATAATGCGAACATGTAGTCGAAGTCTCGTGTGATATAAATGTTCTGCGCTTACTATAAACGATCAGCCATCCGTCCATGTCTTATACTATTCGCAGCAAGAAAAAGTGGAATTATTCTAGAGATGATTTGCCATTCATAACAATTATTGATATATACAAATGAAGAGGTATTTGTACCGTTTTATAATCAATCGATTGCTTAAAAATAATACTACCAATGCTGAACGTCAAACGATTGGATTTGCAATACGGATAGTGGTCGTATTTTAAATTTGTTATAAAACGACATTTTGTGTTAGCCATATAATTAAACGATATCGCCGTATGTAACAATCCTTGCAAACTACACCATGTTTGCCACATTATTTTGGGTCATACGATAGGTCATAAACAATGTCCAAAAGTAAAGTATAGCTATAAACTTTTGCAAAAGGAAACGACCGGTATGAATGAATACACGAAAATCGTAGGTGCAAAATGCTACTTAAGTACACGCGAACTGCCACAAATTGAACTGGAAATTGATAGAAGTTTTCTACAACTAGGTATACACTATAAACATTCATTCTGATTCTGCATAAAACGTTATAACAATCTTCTTTTGAGCTGATTTAGAGGGTTGTTTTAAACCTCTTGCTTTTTCATATTAAATGTTACTACTTGAACGTCACTGCTTTATTATAAAGCACTATGACGTAGCAGGCACAAAGCAAATTTGGCCTAATAATTTACTTATAACATAGTTTGGACGTTAAGTTTCTTATGTTAAGTTTTTATGGTTAACTACAAAATATTAGCGAATTTCTCGATAAAATTTAAATCGATTATTCACTGTACTGGTGAAAATATATGCGAATACTATCGCCTAAGATGGTTACCACATTTACACTTTATACGTCACATTTGCAATTTATATTTTGTACGTTTTAGGCAACCTTCATATATACACCTGAGAAAGTATATGGCAGTGCAATTTGTACGTGACAGGTTTATTCCCGAAACAAAATGCATTAAATTTCGCTAATTTTAGAGTAATGTAACATCACAATTCGTAGTCCGCATTTCAGGTGTGTGCGTTGCACAAGAAATTTAGTAAATCAGAATATTTAATGCATACATGTCAAAGCAGGGGTTCAGGCTACCCCTGATTTGTCGACCCTACACGACCAAGCCATTATGCACTTATGAGGGTAAGCCTACCCCCTAGAGATCAGCAAGCGCGCCCCCACTCCCCCTTACACTCCATTGGAGTGCGCAAATTTTTATCAAGAAATGGTAAAAATAGAGTAAAAATTGGCACAAGTGGAGGTAAACTCGGAAAAAATTGTTATTGGCGGGATACGGAGGTCGTCAACGTTTCCCACACCCTTCTTGAGACTGTCCTCATACGCCCCGCCCCAAGGGGCCCTACTTTCCGCATGAGACGACCTCACTGCTGAGACATCGGAGACTCAGCATGTATGATTTAATGTAAATAGTTAATGCACTAAGTAATACATTAGCCAAAGCAATTAATTAAATATCAAAAGTCAATAATTTTTTTATTTCGATTAAATTGATTATAGGCATTATTAGCAGTATGTTACGAAATCGAAATTTACAAAACTGGAAAGCAACATGTTTTTGTTGTCACAATATACGCATATATGATGAAGGTCGAGGTCCCAGGGGCGGTAGCTCGGTTTTGGGGAAGGTATTCGGGCTTCAGGGGGTTCAGATGTTCGGGAGGAGGTAGCAGAAATACTGCGCTGCGCTGTCCGAAAAGACTATCCGTTTTGCGGCTGCGGCACCTGAGGAGGAGGGAGACCTCTCACGGGCGAGTGGTGGGGCTAAGCTTCCAAGTCGGAGGGAGGTGAGGGGGTACGAACTTCAATTGGTTACCCTTACCCTTCCTTACTCCTACGAGCGTCTTTGAATATAAATGAAAAAATATGTTCAGAAAACTTAACTTCTGGATAAATATGTTGAATCTTAGGACAATTAACAATTTTTCAGGGTAACGTTAAGCTTACATTCACATTGGCAGCTAACAACACTGCAAAAGTCCAGCAAAGAAGAGCAATGCACAAAGGAAACAGTAAAAAGTTTGGAAATTGGCATCGGTAAGGCACACGGATCGGTGTTTTGTTATTAACAAGAATTCACCTATTATAGGTCAGACGTTATATCGTTAAAATAAACAGCAGCTTAGTGCGTAGGTTCCAGGGGTCGTAGTAGTGACGTGCGCCGGACAGAAATCCCTCTGCCCGGCTAGTAATCTGGCGTCTGTAGGTCGCCCGGTAGCCGCTCAGCCCAGTTTCCTCGCTGCTGCCGGTCCAGCCGGCTGGTCAGCCTGATAGGTCGGTATTCCCGTCGGCCGGGTAGGCTGGTATTCCAACCTGCCGGTTTGGCCAGTATTCCAGCCTGCTGGGTTGTCCGGCAAAACGCTCAGTAACACACAATTAGCGAACTCAGCAGTGTATAATCGTATGCGTGGTTGCACCAATAGTACGGATAGCACACAGTTTTCAGTACTAGCTCAAGTCTATAGCTCCACTTTGTGGATAGCGTGATTCGAATTGTGGAAAACATGCCAATACGTTTTCGAAATCCGTCGTTATACGACACTACAGCCCTTAAAACTTAACAGCTTTCCCTGATCAATAGAACCTACATTACCTACCGCAAGTTTTTGTGTTTTATATTTTAAGTTTGGTATGTTCTAATTAAATTAAATTATTATTTTTTAAATTTGCTATAGCAAAAGCTTCTTTTACTGTAATCAGTATTTAGATTTTCGCGTAATCAAATATGCATAAATAATTAAATAATAGTTCGTAGTTTGAAGTGTGAAATAACCTGATACGTCTGTTCGGCATTAGTACATTTTGATGCTAACCACTATGTTGTCGGTAATGAAGCCTGTTCACGTAAAATTTCTAATCTCACATTATTTTCACGTTTTATCATCCTTCGCATTTATACAATAAGCAGGTGTGCAGCTGACCCAATGTGACTATGTCGGAATGTTTTAGTATGCGATTGGAGTCTGCTTACTAGCTGAAAAGAGTACTCGCAAAGGTCTAGGATTTTTTCACTTCACCACATTTAGGGCGAAACAAAAAATTGCAAAAATAGTAGCGTAGCGTTGATTTACTCAGACTCCGCAAATGTTAACGACCAGGTAACTGTGGTCGCTGAAATGTCAGTTGTTTTTGGAAGCAGACTGGCATAGATTACTATTTACACTGTACTAGAAACTGCAGCATAACGAGCATTGCATTTCTATACGTTATCTCTATAATGGATGAACATATATTGAGTAAAATATACAGCACATTAATTAATGTCCTTTGAAGTACCAAAGTGACCGAAAAAAACTTCGTGCATAAATAGAACTAAAAATTTAGAATTTTATTAGAATATCATAGAAAAGTACTGCAAACCTAATTTTGAAGAGGACTGCAATGCTGTTGGCTACCAGCCGGCGAACCTAAACGACTAATCAGCACGCTGTTTTTATAAATCGACAGGTTTGCCGGCCGGCCATTTTGCAGGCTCGCCGGCCGCGAAATTCTACGGCCAGAGAAATTTCCGGCTTGTGGCCAACACCAGATCGCAGCCTTCGGCTTAGATTTTATGCTTTAGTATTTTAGTTATATAAGATATACAGTCTAACCTAAGGCTAAAGTGTAGTATACAGAGGACGGCACATCATGCATTTTAACTCATGCCCCTAAACATTTCATTGGTCCATGTTAACAGCGGTAATTATATTTTTGTATATATATATATATATATATATATATATATATATATATATATATATATATATATATATATATATATATATAGTAAAAGCAAAAATAGCTACAGCATCAATAATCTACGCATAATAATTATAAATAGCACATACTTTTAAGTATATGTTACTTAAAACGCTTACCTCGTAACCGATAATAATAATCTAGTAAGCTCCAATAATCCAATAAGTTACCAAATTTTTGATCAAAATAACGAAGTGACTGAAGTGTTCACATCGTCGGTCCAATGCATTGAACATTACCACTTGCGTAAAAAAATTGGTTCATATTTAAGCACAGAGTACTTGGCGTAGGTTTATTCAGGAAGCAGACTTCCTCTGTGTGAAGAAAGCCAATTCTTTTCATAATGATATAATTTAACCCCATTCACAGATTAAAAATATGTAACAACTTTTTAACTTTAGAAACACTCTAGTATGCTTTGTGGTCATTGTCTGCGTTTGAGAGGCCTTTTTTGACTAGAAGATATTGTATTGCATTAAATATAAAAATATTCTTTTCAAATTTTAATATTACACTTGTTAAACCAACGGCAAATATTATATTACACTGGTTTACAAACATCTGTGGAGATATCACCTCCTAAACCCATATTTATATTCTTTAGAAAGCAAGCAAGATTATTTAAATAAATTCCAAAGCTGGTTACAACTACGTAGAAGCTATTACCTGCTAAAGCTTTTAGGATATAATATGTATAAATGTGTATATATGATTGACAGGGAATATCTGAAAAAACAAGTCAAACGTGAACCGGTTGTGTGTCATAGCGTAATATTCGATGTTTGCGAATTCGAACCAAGATGGGACGTTAAACTTGGCGACTATATCTGTTCGGACCCGAACAGCTCGTACGAATATGATCTAAATTAAAACTATAAACAACACTATTTCTTAATGAAACATATTCGAATGTATGCAACTATCAATATTTGGAAATCCAGCGGATTTTAGGATTTGACTTAGGGGAAAATTTTAGGCGGTTCTGCTATCATATTTTTAATAAAGAAGCAAACATACCTACGCTAAGCCTTAATTGCTTCACCGCGAGAGTACAGATATTCGCATGGCATATTGGTCATACACCAACACAGACTTACACACGTATATATTTTGCGTAATTTCCATAACAAATTACAATCTAATATAAGCTATTGGTGCAAGCTTAGTGAATCAAAAGGACCCTCGATTTTCCCTGCAAAATCAGATAATCTGTAAATAAAAGCATCTCAGCATGTGCTATACGCTTTTTGCAAATATCTTAATTTTCAAATTCGCTGGCGTAATATATTTGTGTCATCATCAAATTGTTTTACACAATAAAGCTAACTGAAATCTAACCGTGTATTTACCTACATTAGTCCACAACCAAGAATATGGCATAAACATTAGTTTATGATTACGGCAACATTAACACCATATGTTTAAATGCTAAAATTTAAAAATGGCTGCCCACTTATATACTGTTTGAAAATCTCATTTTATAGCATTATAGTCGGAAACTGAGATTCTTGCACAGAAAAATAGTTACATATGAAAAAATTAAAAAAAATAATTAAAAAAACTTCATATCTCTGTTACAGAACTCAGCCTTGGTTGCAATTTACGTTAACGTATGCAAACCTTCACAATATGGATACACATCCAGCACAACTAAATCCCTTAAGCTATATTAGTTTAAGATGGGAAAAGCGACACAAGCTAAACTGTAGGTTCATTGTGATACGTTTACAGCGTGACCTAAACATGCTGCTGTGGTTGAAAACGATTTGTTTACAATTGTTTTCTACTTCATGTGCGTTGCCAGTGAATGGCCTTAAAATAATACACTCCAGTTGTACATTGAACGAATGCGAACTCGCGCAATGAATCTATTCGTTATGCAATGCAACGCTTATAACATATAATGTAATAGCTGTAACATTGTATGTGCATTCCATGCGTCAGACGCCTTCTCGTGAAACAGTATATAAATACATAGATTTCCAGCTTTGGCACTATTGGTTTTTAACAAAATGTTTTGGAAATGATTTTAAATGAAACGTCTGATGTAATGAGATATCGCGTATGCAGCTTTGCATGATTTGAATACAGCGTCGTGAATTTCATTATTTTACAGAACACATTTAAAGGTTAAAATTTACCAATATTGTTTTAAGTCCAAAATAACTTCAAGTCTCTTTTATATTTTCAATTTGCCCTGTAAAGAATTTGTATTGTAGGACTGTTTTGCAATGCGCAATACAAAAGCAAGGGTTTACTGACACTGTCCTCCACAGCATACTTGGCTATCAAAAAGTAGTTTTCCGTTGAAACTTTACGCAGAATTAGAGCAACGGTATTTCCTAAAAAAGAAGTGTTACAACAGTATTTAGTGTTCTCTATTTATACTGATTAGAATAAAATTTTACCGCACTAAAATCCACATAGAAACAAGTTTAAAGAATATTTGCGTAAAATATCCGGAGCCTCAATAGCAGCATCATGCGCACTAAAATAAATGGTCGAATATGCTGATGCTCAGCATTGTCTTTGCTATCTTTTGTTGCTAAATGATGGGTAAAGTATAATCCTGCATTTACTAGTTAGTATTAAAGTTTCATTTTAACTAAATTTGAAGTCGAATTACGCAGCAGAGTTTATTTACAAGTTCCAGTTGTATACCAAATGTCTGCAGCCATTTTTTAAGAACCAATTGTCATTTGCCTCATCACCAAAATTTACAAGTAATTGTGCCTTTCCGCTATAAAATTCATAATAAACATATTGACGCGTTGTTGAGGTTGTATGCTAGTGGTTCTATACGAATGCTGTGCAATTGTGAAACACATATGCTATGTAAAGTCAGTCAAATACAGGAAACAATGTCACAGCTTCACGGCTGTGACAAACAATGTCAGCTGTATTACCATTTACAACTTCTTAAATCTATATAGATTGCAAAGTTATAGCATTAGAACTGCCGACAAGAACAATAAAAATAGTAATACTGACAAGCGGTAAGTGGCTACCAAAGCGCCAACATCCACAATAGAACAACATCTTAACTATAATTATACCTAACAATGAGTTTAGTTGTTTCGTCAAAAAGATTTACTAATTTGCTTATTTCCATAACTCGATTTGTTATTGCTACATTTAATTCACATATTGTCTGTATTCTTGATTTTTGTGTTATTATAGATATTTTGAAGTTTCCGAAATCGTATAAATTCCGTTAAAAGCAACAATTAGATTTGTAACGCTAGATACGTCGCTGAGACAATTATCCTTCCATTATAATACCTTTAGCTATATGTAGCAATATTATATAACAAATTATATATCCAAATCTTAACATAAATTATGTTAAATGTCCCAATGTTAATAATATAAATAAAAGCGCATCAGGCCATTTTTGATGCAGTTTATTAGCCAGTTTAGCGCCTTGCACTAAAACAGAATTTTCGCATTTTTCACAATTCCTCATCATAAACCGTACGATCGCCTCATTTTATAACCCCTTGGAAAATTCGGCACCCTTCCGAAAAAATCTAGCGAATGTAAGGTTCTTTTAGTACGCATTTTCAGAGCAAAAACTGTGAATGTCGTAGTGGTTAGTGCAATTTCAATCATAGATAGTAATTTGGAGCCAGAAATCTACAGTATTTCAAATGCTGAAGCCTGTTATATATTGATTTATAGTTTTGGAACTAATGTTTGTGAAACTATATTTGACATTGAAACTATGAGTTCTTGTGAAAATGTATACACTAGATGTAATCCGAGCAAGCGTATTATTGAACGCTATGTTATGTTCGTTATGTACCGCCAATAGCAGTAGGTATGTTCGCGCCTTGGAATCATGATACAGAATTTGTCAAACTCAGGAGCAGTCGGTCAAACGGCTACAAAAATTGTGCGGAATGGTCAATTTGGATTTCTGTGGGCGTTGGATTGTTGGTCCAGGATCGTTGTACATATTTTTATACAGTTTTTATGTAACTGCAAGCATATTTGTCAAGATAGTGTGGAGAAATTGAGAAGTTTAGATACAATCTAAGTCAATATACTCAAGTATTTTCTATCAATCATTTATAAATCGAATGGCATCCCTATTAACGGAAAGACTGTCACAGTGGCAAGCGAGACGTCCAAAAGACGTGCAATAATATGAACCGCCCTCAGTATCGTCAGCTTTGTCGCCACCTAAATAAATTATGGAATCCGTTGCTAAAACTTCACCAATAAATTTCCAACCGTTCAATCTAAGTCAATTAGGTTGCTCCAGAAACCAGAATTAAACAGTGCAAGCCAAAGTAAACAATACTGTGGTAGCAGCACTGCTAGACACCGGCGCTCAAAAGCTGATTGCCGCTACTGATATAGTGCGCTTTCGTGATGTACAGTCGATAACCAATATTGTGCAATCAACTTCTCGACAAGCGACGACAAACGTGAAATCGACAGCAGCCATTTCATGGACAATATAGGCGAGCTGTCTGCCACGCTAGTATTAGGAACAACAATTTTTAATGGACCCTCGACCATAGCAGAAATCTACCTCTTGAAATCATTCGGGCACGTGATTTTCTTCGCAATCTTGGCCGTTTAGGCTTAATTATGCCACAAACGGTATATGCTTCACGAACCAAACAACTGGTAATAGACAAGCAGTGTTGTCTGAATCAACAGAACAGCAGGCTTATTACATCAATTTAAACGACTTCTATTCCACCTTTCTCCGCAGTGCTCCTGTTTGTAGAACCGAGCTGGACAGATGTGATGCTCAGGTTACAAGAGAATAGTAATCTGAACAATGATGCTGGAAACGTAGTAGTAGCAAGTACGTTAGTGTCTCCCCGGCTGAAAGTATAATTCCCATCGAGATGATGAATGAGGGAAAAGGGTATATAAAGATCATTCGCGACACACGATTCGCCCTTTGTACAAAGCTAGCTGAGGAGCGAATACATCAGTTAGAATTCCAAGTGTGAACTCCGGATGCAATCATTTGTTAATGATGAGCACACCTCTGCTATGTTGCAATCGAAATTTAGAAATCGGATTTGTTTGAATGCGTTTTAGATACTGTAGGTAATCAAAAGCTATTATTACTGCCGTGAGAATATGCCGATATTTTCCCGGACTATTACCGCGACCTTGCAATGGTCCGTGGTGTAAAACACGGCATTGATACATGTGTCGCACCACATATTCTTCAAAAACCGTATGAGGTTTAATTCGATTTACTTCGCGTGTTGTTCGTAAAAAAATCAAAGATATATTTCAGCACGGAATCATTGCACAGCCAACTAGTGAATGGGCATTTTCAAGCGTGCTGGCGACAAAGAAAGATGGAACTTAGTGATTTTGTGTTGATTACAGGAAATTAAATGCCGTTACACGTCACGATAGATACCCAATGAAACGCATAGACGACGCATTTGGGTCGCTTGGAAATGCTTAACATTTCTGTTCAATCGATATGCAGAGCGGTTATCATCAAATAAAAATTGAACCTTCAAGCAAGAAAAAGACGGTTGTATCACGTATGCTGCACCGTTTCCGAACGATGCTATTCGGGTTAACCAGTGTATCAGATTCGTTTCAACGATAGATGACATCTGTACTTCCAAGACCAGACTGGAAAGTATGTTTGGTATATTTGGACAACGTATCGGTGATGGGATCAACTCAGGACGAATTAATCGACCGGCTTCGACAAATATTTTAAATATTACGGTTAGCAAATCTGAAACTAAAGCTGAAAAAGTGTTATTTTGAAAAACTGTCCGTACTTAGGGCATATTTTGTCAAAAGACTGTTATTTTCCGAAACATACTAAGGTAGATAAAGTTTAGCGTGGCCTGTACCTAACTAAGCGAAAGATGTTCGAGGCTTTTAAGCCTGACATCATATTATCGGCAATTTATATAGTGCTTTGCTAAAATTATGGATCTTCTCCACTCTTTATATAAGAGAAATGCAAACTTTGAATGACCATCAAGATGTCATTAATTATTTGACAAGATTAACTAATTGTTAGCAACTACCGCAATACTAATATATCAGGACTTTGCAAAACCGTTCATATTCTGCAACCGTATGCAAACGACACGGTCATTAGAGCAGTTTACAGTCAGTATTCTACAGACGAGAAGAACTATCCAGTCTCATTTACCAGCAGAACGTTAACAAAAGCAGATACAAATTATTCGGGCATTGAACGCGAAGCATTGTCCGTCGTTTGGGCAATTTCCGACCATATCTATACAGAACACAATTTTCATTTGTGACTAACCATCAACCGTGAAAACGATTGCTGGCGATCAGAGAAGCTCATGGTGGAATTTGCAAGTGGAATCTGTTGCTCCAGGGATAGCATTTTAATATCGTTCGCAGACCTGTGGTAAAGAAAACCTAAACCTGTTTTCAACCTCTCAAAAACTTATAAATATCAATGCAGAAGTTCTTTGGATTGCTCAAAAGGAACGCAACAGCAAATGATTAACTGTAATAGTTTCCATCACCTATGGTAGACTCAATGGGTATATGTTATAAAACTATGCAAGAAATTTGGCATAACTCTACAAAATTGTAGTACAGCTTTCCACGTTTTAGACATCTGCTTCCACGTGCGTGCAGCTTATTCACATAAACTGCTGTGGAGCAATCGTTTGAACTCGTGTCAATGGTGCGTGCGAATCTAACTGCATGCCGGAAATGGCTACAACACTTACTTCTAAAGCAAGTCAAAACGTTCAAATCACATCAATTTAGCTAAAACACACAGACACACATTTATATATAACGCCGAAATATCGCCCTTATCTGAAATTGGATTGCCATATAGATGATCGTAGAATATAGTTTTTATTGCAGCTAGCAGTGCCGATAATCAATTGTGGTGTTATTGCAATGTTTCAGTGTTCAAATTTATCTCAATATGCATCTTTAAAGTGCATGACGGTGCGATGAGGAATACATCAGTTGTTACAATTATTTACACATTTTACTTGAAGTATAGAGTTTTGATAAGATGTTTTAGTTTCATTCTGGAACGCAGGGATTTGGCATATTCACAATAAACACCGTTTGCACCAATGTGCAAATCGCAAATACGATTTTGCGGCCAGTTCATTCATTGCTCAACAACCAGGTATGGAAGCATTGTGATCCCGCGCACCATATGTGATTCCTTTTCGCCCAAATATGCATATATTAACGTTGGTACAATTTCGATTTTATTGTAACGCTACAAACATTGATCAATGATTTTCATGTTTGTCGTTCCATGCTAAATGTGTAACTTTATTCAGGCCCTTACTTCTTGCATATATCATACGAACAGGTTTGATATGATTAAACTTCATTGGTTTTCAATTTTAAAATCATAAAATGCCGGACACTATTGACGCGACGTCAAGCATTCTATGAACTAGTGTGCAGCGGCATCATTCCACGTATGGTTGCAAACCGTAAAATTTTCACATACAATAAAGTTTTTTATTGACACCAACTAAGGCTGTTTGCCTGCAAATCAGTTAATCTGTCTATAGTAAAACAAGCGCAATGCGTATCTTTTGCCGTTATATTGCGCAAGAAATTGATCGTAATTTCGATTTCATTTAATCCATCTATTAAATTACTAAATCGCTAAATCAATGAAATAATGTATTGAAACTTATAAGTTACTTTAACAGCATTTTTTCCAAAACAAGGACTCATACAAAATGTTAATCCAAAATGTATAAATAAAGCGATATGTATAACGTAATTTACGGTGCCGTTAAATACTAAATGTGAAAAATTAAAAACAGAATTTTGCAAAGAGTTAATGTCCTAAATGAATTTTACAAAGTAATTTTTAATGTCCCAAATTTTGAAGCTTCATTGTCTTACAATACATTTTTAATGTAGAACGTCCAAAAATTCACAACTCAATCCACGAAACTGTCGTTTCTAGAACGATGTTGTACCGCTCAAATTAGTATTTAAATTTTATGCCCAACATTCGAATGCTCAAAACTATATGACACAGTGTTACTATTGAGATAATAGTTTATTGCGTTTCAGAACAAGCAAAATAATCAGATGCAATGTTTGATTGCTGTCCTAAAAAGGTTCGCAAACTATGTGTATCGATACAAATTCTAAATGTTAATGCATATACTATTCGTGGTTTTATTAATTCTGCGATTGTACTTCTGTCCGTCATCGCACTGGTTTCACATTGCATACTGGCTTATAGAGAATTTGCTAACCAACAGCCTGCGGTTCAAATACTACTGAAAGATGCAACCTCAATGCCAAGTAAGTTCATGAATTTACCAAAATAAATGCTGTACGGAGACAGTTAATCTTGTAGCATTAACCATGGTGGTGTATAAGATATTTGATTCAAGGATTGCACGTCTTTGGTATAAAAATGCTATGGAAACTACATACACTGCACTGTGTTTATACATTATTTTTACGTCAGTTAGCTGTTCATGGGTTAGCCTTGTTTTGTCTTTTGAAAGACTGCGTTGTATTGCGTAGTCCAATGTTACCATGAGAACAATTTAAGGTACAACTACTATACATCTCTTATCGTTCAAAAAAGGGATACTACAAATGTTACTGTTTCTCGCACACATATTTAAACTAAAATCGTAAATTTTGCAGCAAAATTTACTACTAAACATTATATTACCAAGGGTACTTGTATTGAACATGACAAATGCTTAACAGCGTTTATCGCCATTTCTCTAAAAATGTTGAACATGGATTACCTAAATATAAGTCTATCAAGTAATATTCGTAATGCCAAAATTGAGCTATATTTCAGTACTTCCCCGTCAATCATTCTTACTTACATTGGTTTTAGCTCAAAATATAAATTGTTTTGCCTGCGAGCGGCTTCTGTTTCCTAATATAAGTCATTTGGATATATATCAAGGGATATATTTGTATATTTATCCAAAATGAGTATTGGTGTTTGTTGATCATCGTTAATTTCATAATACATGATAAAAATTACTCCACAGAACGCAGTAAATGTGCTGGTGGTGTCAGTGCATATAATGCTATACATGTCAGTGTCGCTGGATTAATTTTGCATAAACCTAAAGTTTGTTTATAAATATATGTACATCAACATAATGCATTATTTACGATACGATGCGTGCGGCAGGGCCAAATTATGTCTCGCGTCCAACCCAACTAGTACAGGTGAACTATAGTTTCGCTGGACTACTACGGTACATTTTGATAGCTTAGCTAGTCTTAATGTGTCAAGCAGGGAGTTTAGCTAAGATCTGCGTAACAAACGGAGCGTCCGGCTGAACTGTCAATTGAGAAATTTATTTATTGTGCTTAGTGTAGTAACATTCTGTTCTGATAGCATTTCCACACTAATTCTAAGTGATATATTTGTTTTTCAATATACAATAAACGTTTTAAGCAGTTTGCCGCGGTTTGGGCATTATTAAAATATGTATAGCAAAACGTAATGTTCGTGGATTAAATAGTCTCTGGCTTAAGTTATAAGGGCTCAGCTGAACGACCCGTGTCAAAAGCACAGTCCGGTTTGACAGTCGATGACAAACGCATAGCCTAGCTAGGCTATTCAAAATTTTAATAGTCAAACTGGACTGTCTGCGTGACATAGTAGCTAGCCCATTTGAACGCATGATATAATTAGGATTATGCGCAAGCATCTTATTGTAAATGATGCAAAATATTCACAATATTTGTACACATACAATATCTAAAAGCATTTAGTTTGTTTATATGTAAATACAATTTCGTGTAAACCCGTTCTTATCATAGCAATATGTTGGAACACTACATGCACTGATACCACCAGCACATTCACCACGCCAACTTTAGTTATGTTGCCAATATAAATTAAAATCATCGGCGGTGGAATATAAATGTTCAAAAAACATGCATAATTACTGCTTAATCATATACCGACGAAAACGTTAAAGGCCGCATGCATGCACAAATTCGTATTTTATAATCAATATTATGAGGTAAAACCAATATATGTAAATATCGTTGTAATATCTAGTATATAACCTGGGAATAGATGTATCGATTTTATTTAGCTCTAATTTCCGTGGTATATGTGCTGTTAGATTGAATTCGTAACCATCGGATTTAATTTTAACTTTCTGAGCGGAAAGGAAATATACGCAATTTCTGTATTTATATAATAATTTTAAAACTTTTTACAGTGCATGTGACATAAGACCATAAATATTAATATATAAAAGGATATCAGCATTTGATCATCAAACAAAGAATGGCATTTTTATTTTGAGCCAGAACATATCTACGTTAATATGTTAGCAGTCATTACATGGTAATGCCTATACGGAACCATGTGTCTTTTTCACTTTACTACATTTCTGAGCAAACTGTCATGAAAAGAAGATGCTTAAATATTTCTAAGACAAAATGTAACGATGTTTTCGAAGCAACAGTCCACTCTAAGTAGTGTTAGTCATAGCTAACCAACATACTTAGGTGCTTGTACTTGCAATCATTATATACCATCATCATCATCTTTCTACGAGCTTGTCCAGAACTTGTCCGGTTCGCTGCTATACCAGTTTCGAATTCCATATCATGCGGTTCATATCTCGCGTGCAAGCATTATATACCATATGTAGGTATCGTCGACAGCGAATCTAAATCCAAAAATATATCGGGATACGTTTGAACGTGATCGGTGAGGCCCACTTACCAACTTAAAAGGTCTCGGATCTTACCATATTTATGCAACAAAAATGCAAATAATGTAGCGTGGAGCCATACCTGATTTATCCTTATTCCGTAAGCATTAGATGTTAGCACCTGCCAGGTAGCTATGTTCGCTGAATGCTTCGGTCTAAAGTGTAAGCATTTTTGCGAGGCTGCTTGTCATAGATTTAAAATTTGTTGTTACACTGTAAAATAGAACTGCAGCTTAAAGAGCATTGCGATTTTACACCTAACTGTGTACACAGTGGATGAATGCAATTACGTGCATAAGCATCGAAAAATGTGGATTTTCAAGAAAAATGTCATATAAGGCTTTTGCTAAATTAATAGCGAGCCCGCTGTCCGTTGAATACCAACCGGTTAAAACCTATTGGCTGATCTCATTTCCGACAGGCCATTTTACCGGTTC
Source organism: Trileptium ribeirensis (assembly GCA_030248225.1). Lineage (NCBI taxonomy): Eukaryota > Metazoa > Nematoda > Enoplea > Enoplida > Thoracostomopsidae > Trileptium > Trileptium ribeirensis. The sequence continues at coordinate 82,992 of JASANE010026648.1, forward strand.
GTGTTATAGCCAGCGGCCTGGGAGCCGGCCCCAAAATTGCACGGCCGGTCTGTGATCAGTAGATGAAAAACCCCGGTTTTACCCCCTCATCCTCCCAGCCCAAATACTTACCCCGGTTTTACCCCCTCCTCCCGGAGGGGTTTCGAGGTAGGAGGGGTGGAAGGGAGGGAGGGTGAGCCGGGGTTGCGTCTCTTCTGTCCCGTGCACGCCTGTAAAAGCAGTCATTTTAATCCATTCATGGTTGCGACAAAAGTCGAAAACAATGTCATATAGCAGGCTCAGCACAGTCTCTCACTTTAGAGCCTTACAAAAGTCGAAAAATTTTACATAATAACCTCAGAATACCATTGCCTGCACACCCTGACAAAAGTTGAAAACAATGTCATAGCATTATAACTAAGACCAAAATCTAACACTAATATACACTAAAAAAATCAAGTTACAACATCAATTTTAAACGTATACGTGCAGAGCATTCAATTACTGATAACAGCTATATTTGGTTTCCGATTTTTTAATGCTGTCTTTACATATATGTGTGTTTGTTTATTGTTTGTTTACCACAAGTCTGTGCCCATATTTTTTTTACATGTATATGTGTTTATTCAATTGTGAATGTCTCTGGATACACTATTCTTGTGTGTATGTGTGTTTGCATATGGTTACTTTTCGTGTGTGTCTAGTACATGTTAGCTGTCTATGTATATCTGCCTAACCTAACCTACGCACCTTACCCTATTTTACGTCAAACTATTACAGTCTTAAGCTGAGGCACATACCCACAGTTGGAAGCGGGACCTAGTCGTTGACTAATTGAACGTGCGCCCGGTGGCTAACGATAACACGTCCCATTCGTTCCAGGATTAACACTCCAAAGAAGTCAACGATTAGGTTTCTCGACCAAAGTGATTATAAAACTGACAATAGAAGACGGGAGACAACTTAGCTGCGTGACTCAATGTTCTCTTGTTCCATTGACTTGGCAATTTGGGATAACTTTGTTTCGTCCGATTATTGAAAGCAAACGACAGTCAATGAAACGTAAGAACACGGTAAAGTTGGCATGTTTACCATTGCCTGAGGTTGCCGGAAGTATAACAGTATTGCCTTCCTGTGATATGTTCCTGTCGCGGCCCTTATATGTAGCATCACATGAGGTCATTGAGTGCACATGGTGCAAAGAAACGACAACACTCTACCCCATGATCTGCGTTGTAACATCTGGTTCATGCGACCAACCTCACTTTACCGATAATTTTATTTTGTTCGGCAATACCTTTAGTAGTGTTGTATCATGCAAGAGTAAACTTAAGATGCGCCCCCAACCATCCTCTTTTGACACCATATACAAAACGTTGTTAGCGAACAAAACTCGAATTTCAATAGCCGTATCCAATTTCGACATTTTTCTGTTCCATAACGCCATTAGCGAATGCAATTCGGTCCCTGTACTTTAACACCAGTGTGTTCGCGAACATTTTCAAATTATAATGTATGGAATATGAAACGGACTAATTTCTGTTCTTTAACGCAAATATGTAATTTGTGTTCAGTGTACAACTGAATGGCAATCGCTTTTGTCAAAAGAGGATGGTAAGGGGCGCAGCTTAAGTTTACTCATGCATCAGTCGAACTATAGATGTATACAGTGCATGTGTTTCATTATTGTTCTCCTTAACTATAATAAATCCATTATTTAAATTATTATGATTTTACGAAGATCATGTTATACAGATATCTTATAGTAGTTCAAAAATTTCCTATCTTATGATTTTTAACCAATACTATTCGAAAGACCTTACTTTGAACCCGCATGTTGTATTAATAACGATCCTCAATCTTATGGGGTAGGGTGATACGACAAAAACTAATTTTTTAACCATCATTGGGGTTTGAGGAGACTTAATTTTCTAATGGTAACTCGATAACACATTATCGTACGGATCCCTACCGACATCCTTTAGAAAAAGTGGCGCCAAACTCTACATGAGAGCGCAATGCAATAAGGGTCTATCTATAAATAATAAGGGTTATGTGATACAAAATTACATTTGCAACCCTCATTGAGTTTTGAGGTTACTTAATCATGAAATGCTAACTCAGTAACCGCTTATCCTACGAATTTCTAACCAGCACCATTCGAAAAAGCGCCCCGAAAAACCTATA
>JASANE010026650.1:0-24897 GCA_030248225.1 Trileptium ribeirensis
CTACATGTATTGTATACGACTTACACGTACTAAACACAACAAACAACTTGTAAAAACTCATACATAAAGCACACTAAATGTATGTACGCAGCAAACAAAATACGCGTCACATACATATTACACACATAATAAACAAATGACGCTAGGCCTTTGTTTTCCCACAGTAATGGTTCCCACTATCGTTCAAAATAGCGATTATAGGCGCGAAATAAGGCGATAAGCTTCATACGAGGGGACTTGTTCTCCCGGGCAGTAGGTCGTTACAACTGTAAATCGACTATGCCGGTTCGAATGAGCCCAAGATCATGAAAATCGGTTACGGCGTTCTCGAGTTATGGCCGATCACACACACACGGAATTTAAAAGATTTCACCCTTGCAACACACAATCTCCACTACGTTTCACTACGTTCTGATTATAATTAAAAACGTGTGCTGCATCTCCACTGGAGTCGCAACTTTTCAAAATAAAATAAACGGAGCCTGACAAAGACCCTAATTTTTGAAAACGAATATCTGGACTACGCAGATACATGATAAATATAAATGCACAAAAAATTATGGTGGCACAAAACAAAATTATTATGATGGCCTTCAGAAAACATCATCCGGAACCAGGAATGACAAAAACAGATTCCACCATCTCAAAAGCACGCTCGATAACAACAAACACAAGAATATACTATTATAACAGTACTCGTCAAAACTGCCGCCTGCTCGAGATTTGTTCGATACAGACACGTCTGGCGAGTACCGTGCACAGATAAAATTGACCTGGAAAAACAATACCTTGCTTGCGGAAGCGAATGCACAGGCACACAAGGATTATGAGTAACAGCGGAATTGCAATTGCTGCTGAGACGATCAGTATTAGCTGTGCTGTGGTTTCCTAAAAATACATAAAGCAGCACAATTTTTTGCCTAAACGATTATCGCACTTTTTGGCTTTTCATGATGAACTTTTCATAAAATTTCGTGACGTGCTGAAGACGAAAATGCAACAGAAAGTTTGATAACAGGAGTTTTCTGTGCACATCATTGTTCAAAACACAACATTACCTTTCGAGTCAGTAGAACCAAAAATTTACAGTAAGTTCCACTTTAGTCAAAATATCAAATTTGGGCGTCAAAGGCGAAAAAACACACGTCTTCATAAAGTGAAAGTATAATAAATAGATAAAGCAAGCTAGTACATTTATCTCTACATGGAAGGACACTGAAGGCCACGGAGAAAATCATGAAATTTTTCCTCTATCGCTGTCATTTATCACTCATTTTCGGATGAATGGATTTCGATAAAAATGTTCTTTTTGATAGCAAAAACGCTGAAAAAGTGCCCTTTATTTGAACAGTTGCAGCTGCATATAAATCGACCTCCCACAGAAATTGGGTGGTCCGACCGACTTCCCTCAAAAAAACTGGAGGGGGTCCGAGCTCCCCTCCCCAGAATCTGGGGGGAGGGGTCAATGCATCTCGACCCACCCAGAAACTGGGGGTCAGGCCGAAAACGTCAGTATCATCAAACACGGGTTAACATTAGAGTGCAGGGAAGTGTCATACTCTTCCCTAATGCATTCTTGTTATTACTAAGTGCTGGATGTATAACCTACAGTGCTCACCGAAAATGACCGTCGCATTTCGCGACTCGCTCAACATTTCGAAACTATTTTAATTCTATTGTTAGAACAAATTTATTTCGAGCGAGTCGCGAGCGAGCGACACTCAGTTTTGACAGGTATTGTAGTTCCCTAAAACATTAATTTCTGAAATCATAAATATCCCTTTTTCGCGAGAACACTAAAATAAAATTAATACCTTTCAGTTTAATCTTGTTTATGGTCATAGTCATCATGCACAGTTGAAGCATTTGCTGAATTAACATGCTCCATATAATAACACAACTCATTAGAATGTACATTTCGACTTTCACATTATTTTCTTGAAAACTACGTAATAATAATTATTGCACTTAATTACATAGCAAGACTTTCGGTTAACAAGTAAAATTAAAATCTGATTTAAACATAAACAATTTAGGAATGAATTGGCAAATGTGGGTATTTTTGCGTTGGATTTTATTCAACTCCACCATATACAGGTAAACAACAGAATTGTGTATTTCGCCGTTTAGTTGCCCAGCAACAGTAAATAAAACCAGTTTCAGACTAAATGGGGCCTAAATATTGTTTCAATGTCTGTAATCTCGAAAAGGCTTAATCGATTTATCTTTGCACAGTGAATATATAAGCCTAAATCTCGTGTCAGCAGTTATCTCTTATAGAAGCTCCTGTGAAGAAATAACGGTGTTAAACCCATATTCACGGCAAAAATCAACCCTGATTTTAAACTTTTCGGTCCGTATCTTGATAGCAAGTAGGTCGATTTGGATTAATTTTTCGCAGTGAGTGAGTGTGTCGTAGGGTGTCATATTAGATGTAATTATTCCATTCTTACAGCCCGTCATACTGATCCCAAACTTAAATTTCGCGAACCCTGTAAACATGGAATTATTTTGACCAATTTTCTTAAATGTATCATAAATGTTTGGGTTTGGGCCGCCTTCTTAAGGTATCATTGATAACGTTTAATTGCAATTGAATTCAAAGTATTTTGCTGCACCAAGCATTTATACCTTTCCAATGAATTAACTTACTCCATAAGTGTGCTCTCCAAATTGGGGGGCGGGTGGGGGACTGGCATTTTTCGGTTCCCCCTACCTCAGAACAGGTGCCCTCAGGTTCATGCCCCCCTGACAAAAGTCTGGGCTCCCCCCCGGTTCACTAGCTCTTGGAAATTTTTTGTTTCCAATCGAACCAAACTACATAAAATTTGATCGAAATTTATGCTAAAAATTCTGCCTGAAGCCAAACATTTCGTAAATTTTGTTAAAATTTGCTTCAAAGTAGCTTTCTGTCTCCAGCAAAAGCGTTTTGATAGTGTTTCTAACACGATATTAATCCATTTTCCTTTTGGCAAAATGCCCCCTGGCAAAATCAGGAGCCCCTAGTTCGGTACCGGGGGTAGGGGCTCGTTCATGCCCCCTGACAAAATTTTCAGCGAATGGAGAGCCCAGCCATATAGCCTATGCCTTACTATGTAAGTTTGGGAATCTTGGTAACCCAACGGTCATAACAGAGCATCTAGTAAACTAAACTACTATACCGTGTGAATGATCGTGATAACGCTGTTGCCTGCCACACTTGGTTTTGTAACGCCACTAAATTTCGACGAATTTGAAACTGCGATAAACAATAAAAAACACAAACATAAAACAAACACTAAAACAACATTTTCCCACCGTCTGGCGGCGACAGCTCCTAATTACCGACAGAAATAAAATCAAATTTTAGGCTAGCCGTTCTGTAACTTGTTTGCGATTAAAAATTATTTTTAAACAGGTTTTAATTTTTGCGTACTTTTTTCGGAAACGACTGACACCAATGATTTGCCTTTATTTTTGGCCATAGCTGTAATCGCAGAGGTTTGCCTTCAAACCTATATCAGTATAACAACAATGTTACACCTGCAGAATCTTTATCATTCTATGCGTAGGCGTAAACGTAAAAACATTGAAAAGCTACAAAATATAAAACCAATTTCAACCCATAGCCACAAGACTACCATTCATAATTTAGTACATTACTAATAATGTACCGTAATTAATAAAACGTAAAGTATTTCAAAATTAAAATACAATCAATGTATACGTCGTTATATTAAAAGAAGGCTAAAAATTTAAGGACACATTTTACTCAAATCTGATACCTACATATCAGTTAAGCTTTATGAAAATGTGTTCATGCCCAAAATGAGATTAATATTCTGCTGATGGCCAGAAGCATTTAAATCTAAAGTTAGCTTATTAATATTCTATTGCAGCACGAAACAAGACTTTGTAAACTATAACAACAACGGCCGTAGCTCGATCCCAAAAATACTTGAGCGAATTCCCCTAAAGTTGGCCATGACATGATGTTGGGGTATTATAATTACGTTTTAGCGTCTTTTACTGTTGTTTAGCGTTATTTCCTAATTCCTGCATACTGCTCTTCATTTTGCTTAGGAATTTGCAGTGAAATCGTCGGAATCAGTCGAAATACAAGAAGTAATAGTATTGGATCTTACTAATAACCATTTTCTGTTAGAACGTCCTTTTTTGAAGTCACATCAAAATACATTGGGGTGGCGTAAGGCTTACATGAGAGAGAAACCAAGATTTGTCCGAGGGAACCAAGACATGAGGGAACCTCCAAAATCCTGGCGGGAGCTAGAAAATGCTGATGGATCTCACATTCTCTGCAGAGCACAGTGCAGCATGTGTACGATAAAATTCTGATTATCGGGGTCAGCTTCGTTACTTTTCGATTCCCAAATTTCAGCTGAGGGTGAAGTTCAGATATTCACGAAGGATTGTATTCAATCTGTATAGAAACGACGTGCACAAACACTCATTGGCAATTTTATAACCTGATAATTATATTACTACCATCAATAAAACATTACCGGCTAAACTGTTATTAAACTTCCAGAGATTTCCATTGAGTTCTCCTAAATATACGAAGCGACCCGTTGAGCCGACAACCAGAGCATGTGGAGTTTCGAAAGCCTAAATGAAAACAACACAAACACATGCAAAAAAATAATATAAAATAAAACACTGGATGGAAACAAAATGCGATTAGAAAGAAAACACTTCACATTTTATTTTTGAAAGGAAGCACAAAGTGTAGCGAGCGGGGTATCTTCAAAGTGCTACAAAATTATAACAAAGTCTTTGTCGGTATCACGCATAAGCGTTAACTATTTTTAATAATTTGTATATAGCTAATTGTTCATATCTAGCTTTGTGTTCTAGAGCCAAAAATTTGGGAGCCGAGTCAGGGGAATTCATTCCCCTTCGCGCGTCATAACTGCGAAAATTTTTTAGCAACAATGCGCAAAATAAGCAAAAATTTAGCGAAATTAAAAAAAATTGAGAGAAAAGTGGAAAAAATCAATGGAAAAAAATCGAGGATAAATTGGCAAAAACCAAGGAAAAATCGAGAGAAAAGAAACAAAACTTGGGCGAAATTGACAAAAATTGGTGGAAAATTATGTGTGGAAATTGGCAAAAATCAGGAAAAAAATTAGCACAAATTGTGAGCTTAATAATTTTTGGCCATAATGCACTTAATAATTTTTGCCTAGGGACGTTGGATACGCCATTGGAGCCAGAGTCTACACCGTGTCGAATCATCTCGACAAGTTCGGGTCGATCATTAAAAACTCATTTCTAAAAAACAAACAAAATTGTTACAACTGATGTACAGAATGCGCCGGAAATGACTATCATATTTAGAGAAAGTCGCGTTGTTGGTTTATATGTAACAGTCCTCTGCAAACCAAAACCGTGGCTCAACCGGACATGGGAAAGTAAAGCCGGAGATTAAAATCCTAGGTCGTTCTCACCTCAATATTGCGCCCTGTTTCTGTGCCAAAATTTCACAAACCCGATCCGAATTGAAAACGTTTTAATCTTGGTCATTATTGGTGTCAAGCAGTATTTTAGACCAAAACTCCTGCGAGAGAAAAAATCTATATCCTCTGATCGAGACCCTCAACTTTGATAATAAATTATTTGCCAAAGCAGCTGTTAATATTAATACGTACACCCAGAAGTTAAATTTTCAAAACTTTGGTACGAAACAAAATGGTCCTAAACGAAATTGATATATATACCGGAATTAGCCGCAACAATGTCCAATGTACATTATTGCAATATTCTGAGTTTCTGTAGCTTTGAAGGTGGCTCAAAATAAAGCTCAATCTGGAACCTCGAAATAGTCATAGTCATAGTAGCTCCGTTTCTTTTCGGAAAACGAGTTGCTAGAAGTAATCAAAACCTACAACAGCGCACCTTGCATATACATGTTGAATTAACTACAAATAAAGTTGAGTAAGCACTATTTTCTAGGTTAATGGAGTATATATTCTAAGAGGTTCTAGAGTAGACTTTAATTTTCCATAACTACTATCGTTCCATCTACCGCTGTAATTTCATTAAAATAAGACAAAACCAGCCAGAAATGGCATGTTCCGATGGCTTACAACCCAGGCTTATAAATAATGTATATAGCCTAACCGCAGCACTAGGAAATGTGTGATGAGAATCTCAGCCTAACCGTCATTCGTTTTCAGAAAAAATTTCAAAGTTGCGGTAAAAGATTTTCTTTTATAGATGATAAATTATTGTTTCCATGGTTGATGTCTACGGAATTGTGCGTTTTTAAAACCATCATCCGTCCACGTTCAGACTCTATTTCGTGCGGCCACATTTTTGTCCTACTAAGTCTGCACTTACTATAGTTGTCAGTGACTATACCATATTTTAAAGTCATAATATTCGACTACTAATCACTAATAACAGTTACTGCCAAAGTATGCGCCTATAATTCATAATCATCGGCTGCTAGCTGTTGTTGCGTACCTGTGACGTCGGGCCCCACGAATACAACAATTTATAGTTGGAAGGATTGAACGCGAATATTCGAAGCTCGTACAGCGGTGGCAAATCTTCGTCCCAATCAGGGCGTGGCCCGTTGACAGCGAACATCATATCAACTGAAATTATAAACGTTTCAATGTAATAATTCCCTAATCCTTGAAAAATATTGCCATCTTGTCAGAGTGCGCATAATTACCAATACCATTGGGCCTTTAGCGTACTAAATTCGGAAAAATATATGCCATTTTGTACTAAATCCACGGCATTATAGAAAAGAAGCATAACCCATTATGCTATTCTGCAACGAAGATATCGACATCTAGTTGTGCCTTTTACTGGCTCTAGCTGTGTCCATAATGAAGTTTGGGACGCCGACGGCCCAAACAAATAAATTTCTACTCGTTTCTGCACTATTATCTTGTGGCGACAACTAATGGCTCTTTAGTACATAACTAGGGATGAACATTCTTTTTCTGGTGTCGCTTGTTTTTATTGTTTCTCCTTTTTTGGATTATCACTAAATTTCAACAAGTTTCATGGTAATTGGAATCTAGGCGCTTAGTATAATTAATATTCTAAATCCATAAAATACTAAAATCAACAGAGTGCTATAATAGCAATACGTATATTACATTGACATTACAGTAAACCCGAAAAGTACTTTTATATGCAGTATTTATCAAGCTTTTGGTGAACATTCATGGCACCAAATTCGACAGTTCCCCGTTTACTCGCTTATTAAAACTTTGGAAAGGTATACAATGCATCACAGTGCCTTGCTACCCGGTTAATTTGAAAAATATGAAACCCAAACTTTATAACTCGAAACCAGTTTAGACTACCTATCAGCCTAAATAACCTATTATAAACAGAACACGCTAGCGACTCACCCAAAAAGCACGTAGTTCTGAACGCAAAATGTTAATAAGTTCAAAATTTCATGCTACAAACTCATAGCCTGTAGTCATTTCTGGCAAGTAACAGTACAATGTGCACATACAACGTTTAGTAATACGAAGAAATAAAATTAAACTAAACTGATAGTTTACCTTTAGACGAATACGTAACCGCATAGAGCTTGTCACCGAACCCGGGTGGATGAATTTGGGTCAAAAACGACCCGTTTCTGTAATCGATGGCCTGAACACGACCATTCTCACGATCCGCTACATATATAGTTTTTCGCGCTTCATCAACTGAAATCGAGTGTGGCAGCTTGAACGTTCCAAGCGGAGGAAATTTATCTAAAAAGTTCACGTAAACGTCCTACACAGTCGTACATTATTGTAAATCGAGATTACGTAATTATTGATACAGGTTTAAAAAGTGTAAAATGCTGTTGATAACAATTAGGTCGCAATATCTACTATTCATTATCCTGAATGATGTAACATTATCGCAGTGAAAATCAAATACATAAATCGTAATTATTAAAAAGCGACAGGCTAGCGTCCTGCGACACTCCAAATATATTATTACCAACGAATAATAAAATGAGGCTGTCAAACCAGTCAGTGAGTAACTGAAACTGGATGTAATTTTTGCCGGAACCTGAATCCTGAACCAGGTCTTATCAAGAAGGTAAAACATAGGTATAAAAACGTCCTATACGATTATTTAACCAATTTAACACGTTGGTTTCATTGTTTTAGGTACGTTGTTACCCGTGTAATGGGGCTATGAATGCTAAATTTAGGCATCGAAATGTAAAATTTTGACACTTTTTCTTCAACTGGTTGGATGTTCAGTGCTACATTGGGTGTATAGTGTTTTGGGATAGTTGGATTATGATAAATACAAAATGTACTTAAACAAAAAGTGTCCAATTCGGCAAGTACTACGGCGTATAGTAACACGTGTATTAAGTGACACGAAATTTTGGTTCTATGTGATACTGAGGGATATTATCGTTTTTTAAGAAAAATAATTTTGAAATTTTAATTTAGTTTTTTTGTTTGAAAACAAATATATTTACATTTGGTCATTGTTGTCTTTTCCCATAATATTGGAACGTTGCATCGGGTCAGAACTTAATTTCGAAATCAAAAATGTAATTTTTATAAATAAAGGGTATAAATTGAACGTGTCATGAATAATATCTTCTGAAACGTCCCCCATTAGCCGCACAAAACGTATTTAAGTGACATACAAGAGGCATTTAAGAGACACTGTTGGGGAATAGAGCACATCACAAACATGATTCACTTGTTGTGAAATGGTCAAATTGCTTTATGTTGTGGTCTCACGATCATAATGGCTATTAACTAATAAGGTCAGAATTGGCAATTAGAAGTTGTTCGCCCTAGAATACTGAGCATAAGTACTGGTACAACTGACAACGTCTGGACTAAAGATTACTTATTAGGATAGCTCAGAAGCTCAACTTGGAACACGAATTAGGCGATGAACTAGGAGTAACCACGCTCGCCTGTTTTCACTCACGGGCGGATTACTATTTTTGTACAATTCTAAGCAGTATGAAATATTTGATATTGCTTCATGTTGTTTTCTTTCGAACATATGGAAATAATAAATAAAAAGACAATTTGCAGCAGTTGTTTATTGCAGTATACTAAGCAGGAACCGTTTGGCCAATAGCAAAGGTAACAATAAATCTGGACAACCCAGTACTTCAAAAAATTATATATATGCTGGTGTTAAATCGACAAGCGGTATCTCTCTTTACCTTATATAAACAGTTTAGTAGAGATGAAGAAAAGGCTGACAGAAAATTAAAGAGCTAATCAAAGGTACCAGAGTGAATACAAAGATAGAAAATATTCAGAGTTTATGTTATACAAATAGCACTGACAATACTGCAGTTATGGTCTAGTTTGTTATCAAATTTTGACTACGAAATGGAAAGTTTTTATTATAAATTTCGCAATGTGGATATCCAAAAGACGGAAACAAGACCTTCAACCCTGATAAAAATTACCAGGAACACAAACCAGTAACTGGAACCCGAATTTTATCGGAACGGGAATTCATGTTACTCCATGAAGCACGTCTACTACAGGTCAGGTCAACGTATAAATACCTAAACTTTTAGGACGGCGAGAAATTTTCCTCTGCTAAAACAATATCCGCCGGAAATCACAACTGCTGCTCTTTCGATGTTCGTTCGCTCGAAAAGCGACAATCATTATTTATAACACAAAAACTGTTTATATGAAAAATGTACCATGATGCCGTATGAATGAATTGTGGTTGTCGTTTGGTGGTTAAAACCCGTCGTAATAAAAATGGGATGCAGTGAGGCTTTTCACAGATTGCCTATAAACATGGTATCGGTGCATTTTTTCCAAGGATTATCAATGGTTCTGGCAAAACGGTATTGGACGTTAAAAACGTTGTGTACTACAGGGAAACGTCCGAACTGTTTCTCCAACGCTGTAGCCGTAGACTGGGGTTGGTGATTCATTTTTACCACAACTTTATATGTAGCTCCTGTGCTCTTCTTGGAGTTTGGAAGCCTCCAGCAAAACCAGCTTCTTCGCTTGCGATACATTCTCGCCTGTCGTTACATCTTATCATCCAATTTAAGTAACCACTATATTGGCATTACAGCCCCAATTGAAGCTTGGCGGAAGCCTCAGAAGACTGAAAACTCTCGTAGGAGAAGAAAATCTGCCTGCATGTGTGATGCAATTCTGCTACCGCGGACTGATTTATCTCAGATAAGATAATTCTCAATCAGAGCCCATCCTTCTTAAGCTGCAGAATGCATAGCGGAAATATCAACCACCCAATTTCTATAAATATTAGTGACTGATTATGTGCAAAGTAAACTTAATGTGACCCCGCCATCCATCCTATTTCGCATAGGAACTGTTACGGGACGGTTTTCCGTCAAAAAAACTGTTCGTAAACACAATATAACCGTTAGCAGAAAGCTACACAATGACAATTGAACTTGTAGGTTTAAGGCCCTGTGCGAGCGCAAGAGCAACAAAACTTTGCATAAATACAAATATTTTTGAAAATAAGCCTGAACATGCCTCATTTTCTCCTGTCAGCCGAGTCATTTCCATAATTTTAGCTATTTTGAGCCAAATTCCCGGATTTTCTTGGTTTCTCCCGGAGCGGAAACCACGTATAAATACAAGATGAACTCAGGCGCCCAACGACCATAATTAAATAAATCGATTTTAAATTTTCATTATTATAAACAAAAAACCTGTATATAGCCATATGTCAAATAATAATCATTGCATTTACCAACAAGTGTACTTGTACTAAGCGAGCCCCACGAAGCCTTGAATGTACCATCTGGCTTGAATGATATGACACGAGCATTGCAATATCCGTCTGAAACATAATACTACTATAACGAAAATGAAACACAAATTATTATTATTATGGCAGAGGACGAGATTGTATGATATGTAAAACCACAACTGCTATCACCGAACTGATTTCATAACGCGTTGTCGATGTAAAAAAAGACAAGACTCCTATGTTTGCAATATAAAAACGAAATCATTACAGAACATATTCTGGTCAATTTCTTACAACTATGTTGACATAACCATACATAATATACAAATTGGTACATAATTGATGTAAGATTTGTTCGCCATACAATCGCTAGTATTTGTTACTTTATTATGCAAATAATAACTGTATGAATTTATCATCAAACAAATTTTAAGATGGGATGTTTATTTGAATTCGAGTGGAATGAGCGAACGAGTGGAACGAGAATTTTTAATTTTGGCTCTGGAGGGGGTTGAGGAGGTCCTGTCTGTGTGTGTCTGTCGCACCTGGATCTCGATAACGGTTGGGCGGATTTTGATGCAAGATACCTCATTTGAACCGCAATTTAGGTATAGTGACGGAGCCCGATTTTTGAATTTTTCCCGTGGAAAAAGTTATGGGGCAAAATGGCGTCATTTTGGCCCATTTTTCGGGCACCCCCTCCAGTTTTTGCGACTTTTCTCAATAAGTACATGAGGTATCCGCGAACTAATCTTTTCCAAGGCTATTCCATGTAGCTTTACCAGTGCTTTCCAATGATATATAACAAGTTTTTCAACTACTTTCCAATCTGGAGTCTATAACCTTATAGTTGGCGCCAAATTTCGTATTTGGTGAAAAGCCGTGGAAAATGCACCTGAATGTGTGTTTTTGTTGCTTTTAGTGTCTTATATGGGGTTTTCTGGGCCAACAAGCTCATTGCAAGTGTCAAAAATATTGTGTGGCAAATATTTTTCACACTTCTGCTTCATACTTGGTATGAAAAATGATATTTTTCTCATGTGTCGGTTTGAATTCTTTAAGTTCTTTTCACGGTCAATTTACGGTTTTATTGAATTATTAAATTGTTAGTTCATTGTTTTTGTACTAGTTGTATGTTGTTTTGTCTACTGCATACGTTGGCTATCAAAAGAGGCGGGCGAACTATGACTCATCACTCACGGTTTATATGATGCAGCACCTACGTACTGTTGTGTGTAGGCTTTGTTTGTGTGTGCTTTCTACAACAGACTTCGGGGGATTGATCTCACCACTCCAATCCTGGCTCGCTAGCGAGCTTCACTAGTATATAGCGCAACCTATCGACTGAGCGCGATTTTAGCGATTTATTCCGGTGTGCAAAATTTGTGACTTTTATAGCTACATAGAATAAAATTCGCAGTAAATTGTTTTTTGTCTAGACAGAGCGAAACTAATTCTTTTGCCAAGTAGGAAAGTACGTAAGGAGAGTAAACAGGCGGGAAACCAAAAATAGGACAGGGGGACCTGGTAAAAGACCAAAGCTTCCCCGTCAGAATACCAGCAACGATATCATTCTGAATAATAGTCTGTCCACAGTCGGGAGGATGGTGGGGTCCCACACCCAATTTCCAACTCCCCCATGTCTATGATATTTCCCCTATTCCGCCCGCTTTTGGACGAAAGCCACCATGCTCAACTAAATTCAAAAATGTTTTATTTCTCAAAATTTATGCATTTTGTATGCAAAATGTTTTTAAACATTAATTACCACTATTTCTGTTGCTAAAACATCATTTTATACCTTAAAAATACAAACACAGCGGTAAAATTAAATGAAAATACAGAAATATTTGGTATTTTTAAACAAAATTTATCACCCACATTGAAATTTTCCGCTAGAATGAATATGGGGCCCCGATTTTCGAAGGTCATGGACAGGCCAGGCACAAATACCTGTTTGTGCAGGTTCCTGTAAAAATGTGTTAGTTGCGCATGCTGTCAGCGTATCATAATATAACCCTACGTATTATAAAGAACAAAATTACAAGAATTTTCTATATCTGACGATAATCTTGACTTGTGCAGCATGCGCTACGCTTGTTCGGTTTAGCTTTCTGATAATATCATAAAAAATATTATCGTAAAATCTATAAAAATCATAAATGGCAATTATGTCACGGAATAAGAGTTAGTAAATAAATATCTTGAACATAAACAATATATGGAAATATTTTAATCGAGCCCCTTGGATGATAATTCTTCGCCTGAACTTACTTGACTTTAACAGCAAAGGCAGGCGTGAAGCGTTTTACCGCGTCAGCTCACAATTTCTTTTGCAACTCTCGGTAACAAAATAGATATAAAAATCTATGGTTCCAAATTTCGGTCAATCTTACATTTGAATATAATCGAAACTCCGATAGATTTCAATAACTGAGTGCGACCTGACGAGAATTTAAATAATTATCTATTTTTATAACGCCTATAATTTATTATTCGCTGACCGTGGCGATGCCCATATTTTGTTTAACGAATTATTTTTGCTAGGATGGAATTACCTGCGACAAATATTGTACCATCAGCAATGACAGCAATATCAGATGGTTTGCAAAAGTGAGAGTGATCAGCGCCGGGCTTAAACTGTTCACCCAATTCCAACAGAGGATCAGATTCAATCTTTCCGGGACCAAATTTAAGCACCTTGAACAATAAATTATATATTATTAGTCGACACTACGAAACAATATTTTAATAATAATTTCACTTGATAGACGAACGTTTAGTAATAAGCGAGCTTTATATTCTAAGCAATAGCGGAACAGTAAAGAGATTTCCAGAACAAAGAAAAGAATGAACCGTCAATACGAACGTTTAGTAATAAGCGAGCTTTATATTCTAAACAATAGCGGAACAGTAAAGAGATTTCCAGAACAAAGCGAAAGAATGAACCGTCAATACGAACGTTTAGTAATAAGCGAGCTTTATATTCTAAGCAATAGCGGAACAGTAAAGAGATTTCCAGAACAAAGCGAAAGAATGAACCGTATGAATCGAATCGAAATCCGTTATCGAAAATTATTTTGTTACTAATAATTTATATTTTTACGACCAAAATTCAAGCTTTATAGCTGCTTTATCGGATTACCTACAAAAAGTATAAAAATTTACAGCCATTTTGTACATACTACTTATTAGTAACAGAAAAACGAAACAATGAACCGTACTCGCCAGAAATGACTATAATATTTTGGATGAGCGATTTCGGGCGGGTGGGGGCGCTCTGATTTTTGTAAAATATAAGACATACGTGTACAAACATTACACAAACCACAAACGTTTTTTTGTTTGTCAGCGAACGTGATCTCATTCGTTTAGGAATGAAAATAAACGCAAACAAATGCTGCAACCGTCGTTTTCAACATAAATAGTAAGAATAATTTAACACGCTAGAGACTCGTGCATACCGGAAGGGCTAGCGATAATGATTAGCAATCGCGCGCCGACGAGAACCGAGATAAGGCACAGTATACTAATATATTCGTAAAATCATGATAACTGCCGCCTTCGCTGAGTTCTCAAGCTACCGCGGTCTGATATGCCTCGGTTGAAAAAACGCAAGACAACCGAGCAATGCCAACAGAGACTACATATACATATTTCTTACACTGGGATCATTTCACGCTACAATGTCATTTTGGTTGGGGGGGGGTAAAACTAGATATTTTGGCCTGTATCACTGAAACGGGCATGGAACTGGCAAAAATGTTATTTACGCTAGGAAGCCTCATTACTTAGCTATTTTAAACAACAAAAATTTTTTGGCCTCACCCCCGCCATAAGGGGCTGTACAAAAAAAAGTCCCAAATTGACAAAAACCGTAATGACTAATTTTACGACCTGTTTTTCCGGATAATGGTGTGGCTAGTGGTGTGTTAGCAATTATGGTCTTAATTCATTTTTGTGCAGCATTAGTCAGGTCTACACTACGTTTATAGTTACACAAATTTCAAATCTACACCAATCCTGGAGAGTGGGAACGGCCGACATGGAATGAACCCCATTTTTACCCCCCCCCGACCAAATTCATTTTTGGTCATTACTCGTTACTTATGCACGGTACATAAACGTTATTCATAGATCATACCTATCCACTGGGTACCGTTTGAAAAAATATTAACCCAGGGGCTTCTTGTTACTTACCCCGGCGCCAGGGTTAATACATCGATTTTAGTACATTTGATAACCCCCCCCCGACCATTGCTAGTTTGGGGTATGGTGGAGTGAGTATAACTCTACTAAGACTGTTACGGTTCATTCCCACGAGGAAGAGAATGGTGCAACGATTTGAGCTCTATCTCACGGCCGACCTGTTGATCTCAGGCTTGTACCCCCGGCCCCTCCCCCCGACCACCACCAAATTTTCGAAAAATCGGCCATGTGACGGTATTTCGATGAAATTTCGCGCGTTTAGTTCATATTACATCGTGGCACTGCATTTCGGAAACATATGACACGAAATTATTTTTTAAAATTTTGAATTTTACCCCCCCCCCGACCGCGTTACCAGGCATGGACATTTGCAATTGGTATGCATGTACCATATTATTTTTGGATGAAATAAAGTAGATTGCATGATGTCAAAAAGAGAGTTAAGTTTTACTTCTTGAATTTTTGAGTGGTTTTGAACGTAAATAAAAAATTTAACCCCCCCCCCCGTACCACCAGTTACTTCTGGCATTCTAACATGTCTGGAAAATGGAATATTGTATTTGTTTGCATAACACCTCCCACATGCTAAACTATCGATACAAAAAGCTACCGTTTATCGCCGCTTCGATTCCATTTAGTAACAGCTATAAATCGGCACCCCCGTATTTTAGAAGTGACAAGTTCGACCTAAGAATAGACATAATAAGCTTTATTTTTGACATACGGAGCTCGGGCAAGCCTCATTTTGACACCGCCGATAGGCTACACGAGATATATATAGTCACAAAATGGAGGCTAGATTCAACCTGGGGCGTGCCGGAGGCCATTTTACGTCTGATAGGCTGGCCATCAGAGGTTAGTTGGGAACCTATAACATCAGAACGGTTAAAAATTTACTACAACGACCTCAAATTCGGAATCATTGAAGTTTTTTGGTCATAGGGAGTAAAAATGAAGATAATCGGAGCCAGAAAAGTTATTAGTTATTTTTTCTGGGACAAAAGGACATCGTAGCGTGAAATGACCCACTGGACGAAATCCAGGCTCCTATCAAATATAATTATTTAAAATAAAAATGATCATAGGAAATTCAAAAAATTCTCCATTCTTACTTGATGCATTGCAACGTCCGTAACCCAAATATTATCTTTACTGTCGACAAAGATTCCATGAGGTATATAAAACCTAGATTAAATAAAATAAAGATTTTATGTTTGGTCAACCAGGGCAGGAGCAATAGTTATTATTTTAATGCACATTTCATATATAAACACAATATTATTTAATTCTTTGAAAGGCCGCACGCTGTGTATACGTTTGAGGTGGTTACTGGCCTGTCCACAGCCCTCCGAAAAGTGTGGGGGGGAACTTCGCGGAGCCCCCACGTTCATTCTCGGGGGAAATTTCAAGGTGGGGGATAAATTTTGCTTAAAAATACAAAATATTTCCATATTTTCATGCATTTTTACTACTGTCAACGTACTTTCAAGCTAAAAATAATATTTTAGCATTATAAATAGTGGTAATTAATGTTTAAAAACAATTTGCAAATAAAGAACATAAATTTTCAGGCATAAAAAATTTTTTGAATTAGTTGAACATGGGGGTTTCGGCCGAGTGGGGGGGACGGACATGGGGGAAAATCTCACGAACATGGTGGGATTTGGAAAGTGGGAGTCCCCCCACTGTGGACAGGCCAGAGTTAAGCCAATTTTCAGACATGATTTGCGAAAATGATACCGGCCAAAGTTTATATAGGAAAGGGAGTACTTTAGGATGCAAAATTTTCATCGACAACCAAAATGCTAGTCAATTATTGGGCCATATTATTGAGCAAAAAACCTAAATATTGATTTTTTATTTAAGACATCAAAACTTGACTAAAATCGGCTTTAAAGTCGTCTATCATTACCTTGTAATACTAGTTATTAGCAAAAACTTTCACAAGATAAAATCGTTCGACATTAGCTGCCCAGCTCATAGTGACGGCTGGGTTAGCAATATGTGTTAAGCCATGTTTTATCTCACTGCCAACAGTGAAGGCCAAAATATTTATAAACAAAAAACAGTAAAACATTTTGATTCAAATTAAACAAAAAATCTCTTATAAATTATATATACATACCGTCCACAATAATAAAAATACAACAGTATATAGCGCAAAAAATAGTTTTGGTCGGTAACAATAAATACTATTACAGAATAATTTTATCGTATTTAGTCAAATCAATAATATTTAAAAATATACGTATTTCTATTTATGAAACATTTATTTTAATCATTTAAGATTTTGTAGGGCGGTCGTGTGTTTCAAACATCAAAATTTGGAGAGATTTAGAGAAATAATATTAAAATAATAATTAAAAATAATATAAATTCAAAACGTACATTCCGGCGCCTGACCGCGAGATAACACTTCCATTAACCGGGTCGATGGTATACAGCGTTGGCTCCATGATTGGTCCCGACTCATAATGAAGGAAATTGTGCTGCATATCGAAGTCGCTAAAAATATAAATAAGTAGTACTATATAATGAACAGCAAAATCTATAATAGCACACTTATTATATGGCATCGTGTACGGCTAGAACAGAACACACATATAAAACTCGCTCGAAATGCTACGATCATTCCTGGTACGTATTGCAACTTCAATTATTGTGGTGAGTACTGTTGATCAAAGAACTTGTGTAAAATCTCACTAATTTTTGAGACAAAACAAAAAAAAACAAAAAAGCGATTAAGAACATCGTACATTGAGTGCAGCCGAGCGTTACATCTCTATAAAATATTATCAATAATAAAAAAGAAATATAACACGGATTATAAATTCAGTTCCATGATATTTCCTTTGCGCTACGAAACATCCGACACAAACTTCAACGATAAGTGACAGCTCCCTAGGCTTTCCGGGCTTAAAGACATAACAAGGCTTCAACTGAATAATAAGAGCTTATGTGCAAGTTGATGTAAAAACACCCAGATCAACTGACTTCTCCAATAAAAAATTTTGCCAGGAGCATGAGGAGCCTAATTCGGAGCTGGAGCGACGGATTTTCTAAGAGGGCATGACTGGGCCCGTGGGATTGAGCTGAGACCGCTTGCCGGTATCTAAAATTACCAATTTTCAAAATGTTGCCTTAATGAAAAACGCTAAATTTTATTAATAAATAATGGCCTCATAAAGGGAGCAAAACGTCTCTATTGAGATTAAAAGCAATTTATCAAAAAATTTAGCTTAAATTAATCAAATTTTAAACTTCACAAACGAGATCTTAGCAAAAATTGTCAAGTTTTTAAGTCGAAAGAATGTGTTTTACGTGAGAGCGAAATTTAGCCATGGGTCTCCAAAAGACAGGGATATCGTTTTTTCCGGAGGCACCGAAAAATGCCCGGGGTCACCATCTCTCTCACACTTTGAAGAAGCCAGTTCTGATTGGATGAAACTATGTATATTGAATCAAAACTTTTGTTGCAGGACTACTGGTTTGTGTGTCACTTTTATTATAAGGAAAAATTCAAATATCGACTTGATTTATTAAAATATTACAAATATAAACATATTGTTAACTGAATCATGACAACCAACAATACCAATCACCACGTTTTAGACGCTGTGATTGACGGGTATACTCCTTTCGAAAGAATTAAAACTTTGATGAAGTGAGTGGATAACAACTGCCTGTATCTGGGACAACTGTGGTATAATTAGTTCACTACTGCATACACAACAATAAATCACGCAGCAAACCTAGACGTCCATTTTCTTGTGGCTCGATGGAAAACCAAAATATTGCCCGAACTATCGATTGCAAGACCGCCGATTTGACCAAAATTCAGCTTCGCTGGCCAGTTCGGGACTTCGGTAACGCCTGGAATTATTCACATATTAATGCGTTGTAAGTACATATGTTGTCAAGTATATGTCAATTGCAGTTTAGCCCTAATGTGTTTGTTGCAAGACGTACCTTTTGTACAGTTAGAGACAAAATTCATTGCGCAAAAACGCATGGGCACGCACACAAATTTACCTAAACGCATTTGCGTGCCTGTGCATTTAAATGAACTTGCCTGTCTATGATTCTGAACGAATTTGCATGCGTATGCGAACGCAGTGCCCGGCAGATATACCACGTCCTCGATCATTGAATTCTGAGTGTAGTAAGTGAAACGAGCGAAGCGAGGAATTCTTACCAGCAATGATTGTTTTTAGGGTAATACGCATATATCATCTGTGGCTGGCTTGAAAATTTCTCTAACGCAGTCTCCGTCAGAGATAAATCGTCCTCGGTCATTGAATTCTTAGCAGCAATGACAGTGTAGAAATTTAACAATATCCGTTATTGCGTTTTAGGGGCATACGCATAACTCATCTGTGGTTGGGTTGAAAATTTGAAATCTCTACTACACAGACCATAAGCCTGATTGCAACATCTTGCACCAAAAAACGAGAAAAAGGACTCGGGCCCAAAAATGACATTTATGTACTTATTGCAACTCGATAGCCGGTGCAGATATTGGAGTCAAATTGGGCTCATTTTGCAGAACAAACAACCCTCTAAAATTCTATATTATGCACTGCTACTCTTAGAACCTACGATTTGGGTCAAAATGGGTTCTAGAATGTACACTATGAAAATCAAAAATACCTGAAAAAGCAATATCTCTGCAACCACTCGAGGTAGAGCCAAATAATTGAGTGCTGCTTGTTTGATGTTCGCTGGACGTTGCTTTGAAAAATTCAAAATTTTGTTCGAAATGTGTTCGAAACTTTAGTGCGCTGTTTAAAATTTGTCCGAATTTTGTTCGAGAATAACTAAATTTTGTTCGATTTCTGTTCGATGTTCGTTCGTTCGAAAGGCGATACTCATTTCTAGAAAATACCGTATATTGGCGCTCTATCTAGCCGCAAATGATGTGCTGCTGCTGTCATTATTTACATTGCAGGATTAGGTCAAAACGATTTTTCAACGGACCTAATATACAAGAAAATGATAGAAAACAGCTCTAGCTATACATATATGTAGGTGGTTTAGGTCTCATTTTGCGATTTTGGCAATTTCATCCTCCATGTGGTTGCAAATGGAGCGAGGCTATTGACATTATTTACGTTCAAAGATTGGATCAAAACGGGTTTCTCAATGACCAATGGAATCTAAAATACATGGAAATGGTAATATCTCCGCAACCGTCCGAGCTAAATAGACGTTTTTGTTGTCATTTTGAGAAGTGTATGTACTTGCATATTGCGAGTACAATAATCGGGTATATCTCCTAAGCTATTCTCATGGATGACTTTGTAATAATTTGATGCTCGATTGTATTAGATGGTTTCATCAAACTGGGTAAGTGTGCTGCATCCAGGCATTTTTCAGTGAACCCTGGCAAAAAAGACGCTCCGTGTTCGTGTCCCAAGGCAAAATTTAAAATTTTGGGCTTCCTTTAGCAAAAATTTTTCGCCCCATCCCCCTCCAAGAAAAACACGCCTAGTCTGTTATTGCAAAAACGTGGCAAATTCTTTTATAAAAATCACTGTGTGAAGTTAAATCTTAAAATCCTTTAAATCCTCGCAAAGTGAGAGAACAAAATTTAGCATACAATGGTGCAGCTCACAACGAATTATTGGGATTATGTCAAGTTTTCACCAGAGAAGGAGAGATCTTGGCATGAGTACCTTTGGACAAAAATGTTAACATTAATTGCGGGCCTAGGCTAAGCTTAGGCTTAGCCTCAGACTTAACAGGACAAAACAATGTTATAATATTATTCGGGAATTCGAAATGATATGCCACAGGACTTGAATTGATTCAATTTTTGTTGCTACTGTGGCGACCAGGTGTAGCAGCACTCTGGGGGTTCTACAACGGCCCCTCACATACTCAACGACGACCCCTAACCCCAGCCATGGACGACGCTCGGCAGGATCCATACGAGATGCTTCCGAGCTGACGTGGTCTTGGGTTATTGGAGGATTCGAAACAGGCTCACTGGCAGAAGTGCTGTTCGCCGCTGATTGAATGATTATGGATACGTGTCATTAGTCATATTCGCTGGAACACTTCTATTGGACAATCAAATATACTGTACATGTTCTGTATATAAGTGGTTCCTTTCACAGCGTGTTCAGCTGCCGCCGACATGTTACACTACAAAGCTGTAAAACGTGCTTGGTTGTTGTCGAACAAAATGAATACGATAAAGAGTTAATGTATTACAGTATTTAAACACAGAGCACTGATGCATGCAAAGACTGACATCATTCTGTTATGCGCGAACCACTGCAAGATGTGCCCACTGCAAGATGGTTTAAAAGTCGTTGTGATGTTAAATCCAATCGGTCCTGGGTTTTCCCAATTCAAAGCGAACATAGTTAAAATGGTATAGCTCGGGGAGATGTGATTTTAAATAGGTACACAGTTCACGAATGGGTTTGATGCAATAAATTTTGCTCCAAAATGTCCATTCTAATCGGGTTATGATGCGCTGCATAATTAATAGGGTTACCGCTGAACATTTCAAGCGAAAAATGAATGAAATTTGTTGTACGAGTCGTATTGATTATTTGGATTGGATGATTATTTATATGTATTCCTCCATCAACCTAATTTGAAATTAATTCCGGAAAGGTCGATTTAAAACGACCTTTTGCTTACTAAACTTATTTAACTCGAATTTTACATCAGGAAAACCCAATGCCGACCAAGTTTAAGAACCCCAAAACGACCTTGAATTTTAACCCTCCTAGAGATCACATGTTGCAGTCACAGATTCCTGCATTAAAGCGTGTTTTACTAATTTAGTAGTATATATGTAAGTAATTTACTATAATTGCATAATCGTAACAAAAAACTAAGCCAAGTTACACAAAAATAAAGACAATGTAATGTCAGACAATAGTAGTGTAATAGTGTTAGATTTAATTTATCCACTTATCTATGTCAAAATAAAAAATACATAATTTTGCGTAGCTACAGAGTATAATAATCCTCACCTAACAATAATTCACACGGAACTAAAATTGATTGTGTTACAGTAGAAATTTCTGGTATAGCAAAAACTAAACCAAAAATTAAGTTTCACGAATAAAACAATAAATATATAAAATTATAAAAATGCAAATTTCTGCCCACAAGATCAATTATTAAACTATTAAAATTTCTTAGTTTTCAGTGGATAATGAAACTAACGACTGCCGCGTGAATCCTCGTAATTTGTAATAATCATGGTAATTAAGCCACAACACCATCACCGATTAGAACATGCTAAACCCATGAATGCAAAGCGTAGCTGTGAGTAAAGCATACACCGAATAAAACAAAAAATACAATTTGTGATAGTTTTTTTACTTTTTTAGACATAAACGTCTAAACAACAGCTAGAGTGTCACTTTGGATAATATTGTTGTTACTCGCTCTTATTCCAGAAAATTATAATTAAATAATATATATTATCTTTTGCACAATCACATCCATGGGTGCACATAGCGGCTCAAGCCACCTATTCTTTTAAACAGACCGTGATCCATCACGATTTTTAGTATACAGTCACGGTCAGAAGTGCAAAACGATCGATCGAAATTTCCATCGATTTCGATAAAACGAAATTTCGATAGATTTCGATCGTTTTCGATTTTCGCGCAATTACATAAATTTCAAACTTTTAAAATTTCAATTTTTTTTTGATTAAACGAAACTTCGATTGATTGCGATTTCGATGGTTTTCGATTGCACTTATTTCTGGCCGCGACTGTAGATGTTTATTTATGTATCGAAGTCCTGACTCCTCCGTCCGGTTTTAGTTTTGTGTAGTCTAAGCGATATCAAAACTAAACTTAAGCAGTATTGTGCCCTAATTTTTTATATTACATCTTCACTCCTGTTCAGCTCCTACTTTATTGTGTAGATATGAAGTCCTGACACGCTGCTGCTTTTAGTCTTTTCCAGTTTAAGTCATGGCAAAACTAATCTTAGGCAGCCGTGCCCCCACTTTTTGAAATAGATCTTCACCTTTACTTACATCCACATCCCACAATAAATTATAATACCATTTGTGTATCAAATCTTACAACACACATACCTGATGGCCTTAACTTGGGCTTTACAACTAAAACAGCTGGCTTCTTGCCACCGGTTTCCGAACCAAGCATCGACTGCAAACTGGGTTGCGCAGGATTGCCATTATAAACCGGCAACGATTGTTGCTGTGGCTGAAATGCTGGTTGCTGTCCGTTGTATCCATAGTCAGGTGATTGTTGTCTTGCGCCGCTCCCGTAGAATTGACCATTCGGACTGCTTCCGCCTACACTGTACCCAGCGTTCCAACCATTAGCATTACCATAACCGACCGGACCTTGTGCAGTTCCACCATAATATTGCCCACCAGCGTTTTGATATCCGCCAGCTCCAGACACAGGAGCTACATACTGATTACTGTACGTGTTAGCCACAGGCTGCTGTGGAGAAGCGCCATATGGATTTCCGTATGGATCCCCAGGAACGGGAGGTGGCCCCGCTTTCTTACGACTTCCAGTTAGTAACCCACCTTGGCCGTACGGTGCGCCATATGGTGCTTGCCGTTTCACGCGCTCTAAACGGCTACTGCGCCGTTTGCGGCGAGTGTTAAGATTCAACCCTTTATATGATCTGAGATGCTTAACGTCCGATAACTGAAAACGATTCGTGGTGGCGGCTACATTCCGACCAAACATATCGACTTCCCGCAAACCTAAACTGCTCTCGTCATTATCTGTGCCCAACGAAGATATCACCATCACTAGTCGCTTTCCTGGCGTCACAAGGATATCTTTGTGAGCAGCGTTTCGCGCTGGAATTTTTCGTAGCATATTTTGCGCCGATACTTCAAACGCGTCGCGCGATTCAGGTTCTGATTCGCCTATAAGCACATAAAGGTTCCAAAATAAACAAATGGTTAGTGAACATACCGCCCATAGTAAATATAATGTTAGTACTGTGAATAAAATTTTTTTAAACTGATTTTGTGTTTCAAAAGCAGCACCATTAACCATAGCGTTTAGAAATGTTATGCGAAAAGAGTTAGTTTATCAGTTTAAAAAGAATGATTATATATTTAAGTAATATAAAGATCATTAACGTTTGTCAAATGTGTATACAGTACAATGTTATATCGTATAAATATATCTGCCAATAATTATTCTCAAACCAATAATAGTAACATAGTGAATCTTTGGAATCAGGGAAAAAGACTACCTACATAACCCAGCTCGAACGGACTTGACAAGCGATGGGCAAGAATATCGGGATACAGTTTTATGTCTGGATATTATCCGCGCCGTTGATATATCCAAATAAACTTGTGTACCTAGAATGTGTACCAGTTGAGATATACATACGAATGTAACAATAACACAGCATCCCGCAGCCAGCTACAAAATCTCCATTGTGGCTTATTGTAAAGGCACAAACCCATAGTGCGTAGCTGCCGAGAAGACATTATTTAATAAATTTTTTCATTTTACAATGCTGAAATTTATCTAGCTGCGCCAAAATTGAAAACGATCGAAATTTCGTTTAATCGTAATCGATCGAAATTTCGTTTAATCGAAATCGATCGTATTTCGAACGATTATTTTGCACTTTCTGGCCGTGACTGTAGGTAAAGCGCTAGAGGATGTCTATATTTTTTTCGGGCTTGCTGTGTACGACGTTGCTTCTCGTTTGCTGATATATATCCTATACGAAGTAATCGCATCCAAGCGATAAGGACTTAAACCGGGAAATATATCCCAAATTCTAATGTTTCTTAAAAGTTATAATTTTAACAATTTCTAACGTGTGTCCATCGTTTTTGATGTGCGGAAGAAGAAACAAAGGATCCTCTTCAAGAATAATATCCACTATGTGTTGGGAATTGTTGTAAGGTTGCATTTTAATATAGTCCAGGTCTATTATTGACCTTGTGTATTTGAATGGGCTCAGGAAACTCCATTTAAAGCATCGTAACAA